>JAQFYZ010001513.1:0-22879 GCA_034695085.1 Cylindroiulus punctatus
AAAATGATACACAAAACTTAGCACCAAGCACTTATCATCTTTCAAAATTTAGTTAGTAGTATACTAGTACTCATGTACAACGTACAACATGTCAGTATTCCTTATTCAATTCAGAATACACGTCTATTTCAATGCTGGCCAAAACTGGACATACAATATGCGTGCTTTAAACCGTCGATATATTAAATTCTGAGTCACAGCGCCTTCTATGGAAACAGAAAAGACACGAAAAAATGTGCGTTGGCGAAAGGAACGTAATTTAACTCGATTTTTGTCAAAATGGTACTAGCATCTGTCATTTTCCAGGTTGAAAACACAAATAAAACACTTTAGGGGTCCACAATTGCTGCATCGCGTCGCCCATCAGCGAACTCGATGGGGCAAACACAATTTGACAAATTTATAATAACGCCATATATACATTTTCATGGAAACGCCATAAAGAATCTTTTCCACTCGAACGGATTGAACACTCGGCGTGTTGTGTTTGTCATAGTCACACACCATCAGCAAATGGGCTTTTTTGGAGAACGATTTACGTCACGCCATAACCCTACGTGGCTGATGTCATGACCATTTCCACGAAAGCTGTTTTTACGACGTAAATTTGCTGTTCAGTTTCCGTTTTTTTTTTCTCAGACATCGAAAATCTGCTTGTTTACCCCCTGCGATTTCGCTTTATATCGCCTTATACGACTGAAGAGGCAACGACAACCAATGAATATCTTACGAAACGAGGGACGTCCATAAAAAAGGTGTCAAACCCAAGACACCCACTCAATACAACCACCCAAAAAACACCCACTCAATGCAATCTACTATGTAGATACAACTTGTTCAGATATATCGTTGGTGTAAATTCTACACAAAAATATAATCACAAACACACGTGTATATATTGTGTACACATGTATATAATCACGCAAAAATATGGGGTTTCCCAAAGAATGAGATTTTGAACTTTCCTAACATCCAGTTTTTAAAAAATATCCCTGATCATCCTGGCTTATAAATACAAAGTTATGACATGATAATTATGCCTCATAACAAGAAATAAAATATGCAATTTGACGTTCTATCTGCATGTCTGGAAAACATTCACTCGTGTTGATCTGATCATTATACTGCTTATTATACTGATAATTAGCTGCGAGATAACACTATTATGCAAGTGTTCTTTACCCAGATTCATATAAAATAACTTTGGTGCAAAACCTTTAATTCATGGCTTTAATTCATGGTTATCTCCGGGTAATGAGTTGTATTTTTGTGTTTATCAGCTAAATAATGTCGGCATTCAACCAATTTTTGTGAGAAATTAAAAACGCAAGCTGGCGACGCCTTTACAATGATTACCATTAAGCGAATAAAACTACCATGGCAACGGTAATAAAATATCCCTGCGACAATTAAAACAGTCAGTGAATTTAGATTATCCTTACTTGATCTGTTTTGCGTCCATTTTGTGACCGTATACGTTTCAACACTGCACAGCCTTCCTATACGAATTAGAAAAAAAAATTGAGTACAACATTTTTGATAACATTAATTATAATACATGCCACTGTTTTTTTTTTTGATATCCAACGTAAACATATTCCATGAATGAATGCATTAGTACACAGGTACTTGTTAAAAAGGTAGTTGGTTAAAAAAATTAATTTCTTTTTTGAGAAATTCAAACGAATTTTCAACACTGATGTACATGTATGCTATTGAAAACTTAGTTGAAATTCTCCTTTAATCTAATCATTTCAACCTACCAGTATTTAACACAATTTCTGTCGCTTACGTATTCTAAATGCTCTACTTACATGTACGTGAAATTAAAGAGAAACGAAACTTCAGTAGTACAATATCTGAGTGACATACAGATGTATATGAACATCAGTGTTGAAAATTAATTTTAATTTCTCTTTTGATATAATATGTTTAACCTACCATACTCTACATGTGTGCTACTCAATATTCTACACAACATTCTTAAAATATTGCAATTTGTGATTAGAGTTCACTTCTTAACATTCTACCTAATGTTCGCAAGCAGACTCTAAGATACCTTAACCAAAGTAAGTCATGCATGCGTATCTTTACTTGAGTTGAGTAGACCTATACATAAGTTTGAGAATCTGCATGGGGGTGGTTTTACCCTAGTACAATAATGTTATAACAAAAATGATGGAAAAGTGATATGACAAAATGACAAAATAGAACGACATATCACACAAGTACAAAATCATTACAGTAAAATTACACCAAAAAGCAAGAAATAAATGCAAGTATGAATAACTTTCATTTCACCATTTCACCAAAGTCATGTACATATAAGTTACGTAAACTAACGACTCTAGTGACTCGGTGTATTTTTAAGGTGAATTAAAACTTGGGCATTGAAATATATGTGCTGAAGCATTGTAAATAGCCACAGGCGTGACTTATAATCGTGGTTTTTACCCCTCGGTCAACCCCAAATCCCCCACCCGTGTTGTGGTCATCGGTCAAGACGTTACTTTGGGGGAAAAAGTGGTTTCACGGCGGGTCACTCCTCATTCAATCTGTCAAATGTTTGATATATGAAATCGAGGCTTTAGGCAGTGTAAACAAGGCGAATGAAGCGAGCATCAAATCGATAGTTTCTGCTTTCTACATCAACAATCACGTAGGTCGTCAGTGTATCTAAGAAGATTCATTCGGACGCTGTCTTAGGGCCTTGGCATAAAGAAGTCCAGAAATGGCCTTTTTGGGACACTGGGATTTTTTCATTGCTCATTAGGAATAAATTGCGCAGAAGACACTATGACTGGCATCCTGGAAAAACTTGAAATCTCAGGGGGGGTTTATATTCAAAACTCTGAAAGCCTGACAAACTAATATTGAATTTGAATTGAAACCTAGGATTTGTCCGCACCTACATTTCATTTTGTTTTTATGACTATTTTAGTTACATATTCAGAAAAACATTTTCAGAAAGCATACTGTTGTGTGCACAGAATCGAAACTGCCAAATTAACCAAATTATCATCGAAATACATGTACGTGTAAAAACTATTCAAATTTTGCTTTCAATTGATCTTTTCTCTTACTGAAACAGTTAATCTTGGAAATAATTTCACGACCTATCGATGAATTTCCACTTTTTCGTCCACCTTATTAAGTGAATAATTTCGTTAAAATTCACGCTTCAAAGTATCAAAGAATCCACCCTCAAAATGTGCTGATTTAACGAAATTCACAATGGTCAGTAGTATGGGTAGAAGTGAAAGGTCAACAGCCCTTGATCACAAACAGTTTGTGTTCAACGTAACTGACCATCGCATTTTCGCCATTCTTTTACAATCTTCTCCATCATTAATTCTTTCCTAAAAAACAATTAAGAATTCGAGCAAATGCTTTCAATTAAAACTCGCTAAAGGGTCGTAAGGTGGCCAAAAAGCCTGAAGAAAAAAAACTTTGAAAGTAATTAAGACAGCGATTAACTTTTCAGAGATTCACAACTGTGTCAAAACCAGGATAATTCAGTTTAGGCCAAATTAAAATCCGATATTGCAGCTGTACACGTTCACGGTGTTACGCCTTTCATAGCCAGCAAAATCGTCTTTTAATATCGCCATCTCGTTTGTACGAATCCGACTTTGCTCTGAGCAAATTGCGTAATAAAATAATTAGAAAATTAAAGCAATGTCATTATTATTCCCAGCTTCGCATTTTCTTCCGCAACAGAAACGATGCAGGAATTACATTAAGTGCTTCTGAGCAACACATGGTCCAGAAACTAATTTGCATAACAGTTTAAAGCTGCAATCAATAGCGAATTTATTTATTTATTAAATTAAATTATTAAAAGGCTTAGTAATTTTTAAATATTTTTAAAATACTTCTACATATACAAAAACATGTATGAATATTTCGTGATTCCAATTCCAATAATAAAAAATCGTTAAATTGAATTTGGAATTGGCAACCAACATCCCTGATGGATTCGTCGATTAACTGCTTACGTCAACAGCTGACTTTCCACGAAATGTTGCCTGGAAATTGAAACGTTATTATACAGCCCATACCATTTATCACGTTCATTTAGCCGGAAATGTACACGGGTTAGACATTTGGCCATCAATCATGTTTAATGTCTGCCAACAATTTTTATACCGTTGGGTTTGTTCAATGCATTTCCTGTGTATATCGAATTCATTTTAGCGACACACTACAGTTAGCAAACCACCAGAGAAGGTGTGTTATGGAGTGTGTTTCTTATTTTCTGCACGACTCAGCGATAGTTTGTCACGATTTTCCCATACTTTGCAACTTCAAGAAACCCTTTTCAGGTTTTCAGATATCTGAAAAGGTGCTCAACATACGCTTTGCCACATCTTCAATTGGGAGCAGTGAAGAAGCAATCACCATCACTTTGTGGCTTTAATCAAAACCAGCGAAAATGCAATCACATGGAAACCATTAACCTGAGCAATAACGAGCGATTATGTCGCACGCGATATGTTAATGAGCTCATTTATGCCAGAGCTCCACTCAAAAATTGAAGTGAAAAACAGATAATTTCCCTGCGTCGTTAATCACGGTGACAAGTACCAAACGAAATTGGGACAGTAAATTCAGCTGCAGTAAACAACACGTTGATTGTCAATTGCATGAACACTAATTTAAAATTGTCTGATTCATTCAAAACTAATTGATCAACCTCATTACAAAAACTAATTTCTAAGAAACAGTACGAATCAAGGGACCAAATTTAGGAAAAAGTTAGAAGTACAATGGAAATCTTCTAATAATAATAATAATAATAATTTCATATAATTTGTCTACAGTATATTATATTATGACGTCTATATAGGAAAAATATAGTAGGGTGGTAGGGAAAGGGGGGGGGGTAGATTTGCCCAAATACAGCAATGTTACATAGAAAAAGGAATTACAACGAATGTGCAATAAAGTTGCAGCAAAAAAATAGATGTAGATGGGTAAAATAAAATTAAATCAGATACTTCAGAATGTTTTCTGTCAGCATGAGACAAAATCGCAATGTTAAAATTATACAATTTTAAAATAATTGTATTAATCATGAATCTGGTTATTGGTCTCATGATGCCAGAAGAAGCATTGAACTTTCCCTGAACAGACGTCATTTTGGAGTCTAGTGATTACAGCGCCACCTGTTAGCATCATCTACCTGTGAACTAAACATTATTTCTTCTGTTTTTTCCAAAATACATTTCTTATTACTGATTTTTTTTTAGATTATTTGTTGTAATGAGCGAAACTTCATGATCACTTTGTATAATACTAGTACGTCCTGCAGCGCCACCTGTGAACCAAATACATGAATCTACCTTTTCCCATAACGTGTTTCGTGTAAGTTTTTTCTTCTTAAAATTATTTTTTGCAACGAGGGTAAGACAATGATCTCACTATAACCCTGCACACTATGTTGCTGCACAAAATTCTCATAGATGGCGCTGGAATTTGCGAGTGGGTGTTTTATGGTAGCATCTGGTAATAGGTTGGTCCGTGATGGAAGCACTTGCAACCCTTCTAATGACGCGTTATCTTCGTATAATTTATACAGCATAATAACAACAGCCCTATAACGTTTTATGGCCCCCATGTGTGTTTGTTGCATAAAGACGCTGTTAATACGCTTATTCATTGGTTTCATTTTACGTGCCTCGGTTCAAAAATTTCACGACGCGTGTATACACATTTCTGACCGGAAGTGGCTTTTTCGTACGTCACACGAAGAGTGTAATTTATTTCGGAAGGGCTCCTGTTATTCATGGACGTAATTAGGGGCACCTAATGGCGAGAAATATGGCCTCAGAGGTCTAACGCTCCCAGATAACCTTGAGCGATATATTTTTATTACATAACGAGAATGGCAATAAATATCCCCACATGGCCCATTGTCGAAAATGAAACGACCCGCTGGCTTACCAGGCTGAAAAACTGCCTGAGATGCGTAGAAATTGTAGGCAATCAAAGCAGTAACCTGCCACGCCCGTACTTTATGGAGCGTCCCTTAATTGGACAGATAAGGAGCAGTTCATATATGACGTCACGAGTGACGTCCCATCCACGTCGATTATACAGTCATGTGTCTTAAGTTGAGCACATTGCAGACATTGCGTCATAAAATTCTTGGCCATCTGAAGATTTTGCTGGTTCTCTAGTCTTTTGTATAGAATAAAATTCTGTATGCAAAATGGTAGGTTGTCATTGAAAAATGTAGTTGGCCTTCAAATGACCTAATGTTAATATGCTCATGTATGTGGAAATATTGGTCAAATAAAAAATGGTTTAGGTAAAAATTGTTATTTCTGTGTGTAAAATAAGCTTATGAATGTAAAATTAAACTTTAAATGATCTTGGTGATGACCGTTGATCTCGAAAAAAATTATGTCATTAGTCTTTCCCCATAGAAACTAACATTGTCTAAAATGTTTTTTTAAATATATATACATGTATATATATATAGTGTATATACATAAGCTAACCTAATCTAACCTAAATTAACCTAAAACATAATTTTCAATTTTACCTACCCCAACACAGGGGCAATCACTGCCAGCATTAGAGCTATCAATGATTGCCCCTGTGCAGGGGCAGCCAAAATTGAAAATAAAGTTTTTAGGTTAAATTAATTTATGGCGACTTGTCACTTGGTAGAACAGTCACTTTTAGTTCCGGTATCCGACACATAATACATAAACATACGTACCGGTGGTATTTTACACTGAAAAGACTTACATGTTTTGAACATTCAAATGTACATGTATGTTATGCCATTCGTTGCTTCAGAAATCTGTGAGTTGCAAAAAAACTGTAACTGTGTGTTTGTGTACCATTATCCTCCCCCTCCAACAATGGACGTCGTTTATGTACGACCCCTTACCGGTACATTTAACACAAAAATTGTTAACAGCTAAAGACTTTTCTGGGTAAATTCGAAGTGAAAGGATGAACTAACAAACACTGGGAATTCTGAGAAATGTTAGAAACAAAACCACAAGAATTTCTGGTGTGGGATGAGCATTGTGTGAGCGATAAATGACCTTGCGTTTTATCATTAAGAATTCAAGTCCTACTTTGTCCTAGCAAACAATGAATCCATTGTCGCAGAGATTAAACGATTAACGAAGAAAATAGTCTGTATGTTACAGCTAATGTATTCGCAAAGAGTAATTACCTTAACTTAGAGTAGGCTAACCCCATCTACTCCCCTCATACGATGACGAAAATCTACAAGGACTACTGACCCAGTTCGAGTGGATATTACACGAATATGCAAATTAGTCTTTATATACGTGTCTACTGTTTACAGTAATTAAATTAAATATTTACATGCGATTTTTGAATTGAAATTAATGCACAAGGATCATGAGTTAATTACGAACAAAACCTATCTATGATTTTCACCACAGTTGAGCGACTTAATGAGGTATCATAATTGCGTTCTATTTGGCGTATACACCCCTTTCATAATAGAGCCAAAACCGCGTGTCATTTAATTAATCATGGCGATTTACATGAGCATAAACAACAGCAACCTTATTTGGCTTCAACCCTAGACCAACGGTGCACATCAGATAATTTTTCATCATTTTTATCATGGTTACACTTCATATTTCATAAATTATATATGAAGATTTGGAACCCTTTTAGTGTCCTAAACGATTTCGTAGAAATCCACTTACATTACCTTAGACATCATTCGCGACTAAAAACAGTAAAACACATGCCCATCTCGAGTTAGGCCTGTTTAAACTGTTACCATGCCAATTTCCAGTTATTTTAACTTTTTGGTTTGAGGTTCCCTGCTTTGAGATGCCCAGAATGAAACCACCCTTATGCAGCAAATTCCAAAATCTAGTATACTTAAGTCAAGTAAAGGTTTGTTAAACAGGTTTACGTGCCTGAACCACACTTGGACAAGGCATCTTCGATTATTTATTATTTCAATTGTCGGAACATTCAATTCACATATTCCGAGAGCATGTGAATGGATTTTCATCATACAATATAGATCGCCCAAATGTGACACATTATAAAGCAGGCATCCAGGAGGAGACATCTGCTCTTTTCACGAAAGGATATAAGGATAAAGACATGAAACACTCGTCTCAAATTCTGACTCCATCAAACTTGGCCTGAGCATGAATTAAAATTCGAGTCATATCCTGCATATCGAGGGCGTCATCTGGCGTGATTCCACGACAAAAATCGATATTTTATTTTTGTATAACACGCTGGATATGGCTTTAATTTTAGAGAGACGTCAGTTGGCAGGATGCTCCCTGTGATAAATCGAGACGGATAAAGCAAAAACTGAGTTTGAAATCTGCAATAAAAATATACTTTAGGCCTAGAGCACGCATGTCTGGAAATGACACACCATTGGTCTCTGTACGGTCTCATAACATACAATAAACTACAGGGCACTTCGCGGGCAACACACTTTCTCTCCTAGGGCACGCATACAGTAGAACCTCTGTAAGTTGACCACCAAGGGGACTGTAGCAAACTGGTCAGCATATGGAACGAGGTTTGTACAGGATATTAATTAGGTGTACTGTACTTAGGTTATTGAATCAATCATTTTTTCGTAAAAAATGAGTCAATTGTTGTCTGTGCCCTCATTTTATTGTAAACGAAAGTGGAAAAAGCCATCTCAACACATGCACATTTTTAAAAAATGCTTAGGGTCATGAATTATCATATTAAAATGTTCATAATACATTGTTGGTGTGGGGTTTTGGGTCACAATGCCTTAAAGACAAAATGGAGCCCAAATAGTTCATAATACATGACCAGTATTGTCAATGTACAGAAAATTTATCCAACAGTTACACTGCACGGTAGTACTGGAATTTTAACACAGAAACACTACATGTAGTGCATAGTGTAGTAATTTATATGGCGACTGTCCGGTCAGTTAAAATTTGTTCAACATATGGAGGTGGTCACCTTTAGAGCTCATGCTGTATTTGCGCTATTACGTCATGATTTGAGATTTATTGCGAAAAGCAAAGTTAGCAAAGTTGGCAAAGTGAGTGTGATATGGCTGGCAATTTCTTCCATTTTGATATTCAAGACATAGTTACATAGCTACGCGAAATATTAATCCCGCTTATGAATGATTAAATCGTGAGTTTCTCAGATCATGTGACCACCGACGCTAAAAGCACTGAGAAGAAACAGAAAAACAACAAAATGTGAATGTTCACCAGGTCCGCATTGCGGGCGACGTTAATGGACGCCCCTCGGGCCCACCTGTTGCTATGGCAGCGCTCTCTGCTGCCCACACGGGAATGTGACACAATATCCTGTCAGACTTTGTGCAAATATCGGATAAAACGAATTTATGCATTGTGAGACCTTACACTGGTGAATACAGAATAGGTCGCGGCAAATTTGTAGCATAAAGACGAATCTTAAGAATTTACTTGAGTTAATAGAGTCGAGGGACAACAGAAGTTCCATTTACTGTACATACATTCAGATTTCACAAATAGTGTGAGTAGTAACATAATGTATTTTATGTCACATAGGGAATACAGTCGAGGGACATCAGAAGTTCTCTTCACGCTCTATTAACCAAATAGTGTTAGCAGCATGATATATTCTGAGTCACATAGGGCATATATAGGACCTTGGTATAAACTGGTTCAGATGAAAATTGCAGTACATTGTATAATAACTACAAGTTGGCATGTACATTACATACATTGTATGTCCCTTTTGTCATAGAACTTTTTATAATTCTGGGCGAAGCACCAATATAGTACATGTATGTCCAGGCTAGGTCTAATTGTTGTATGCAGCATGTAATGCTTTGTGTCAACATGATTCCACACAAATCATGATTGTGAATTTTATATAAAACAATACAAAACAATCGAAACAATACGTGCATTCGAAATGTATGGCGAATGTGCAATTTATTGCCCCTGAAAACGGGCAATCACTGCTAGCGTTCGAGCTTAACTATTCGAGTTCATAACAATTCATCACAATTCAAAACAGTTTCATCAATTTTCCGAAATCACGGGCGCCGTTCATGTAACATATCATGCCATTTTATCATATACAGAACCCCATGACAGCATTCGCTATCATTTTAAGAATCCCCCTTTGTCCATAAATAAATTTAAGAAAACACTGAATTTTGTAAAACTGAATAACAATTGATAAATTTTATCAAAAAATTACACAAAACAGCAATGATGACGTCCATTTGGCCACCCTTTTTTTTAAGATGATGACATAATACTTGAACGTTCCCACTCGTGTTCAATAACTGTCCTTCCAACATGATATGTGCATGTAGATGTGAATTAGGTGACCATGGTACAAGTGTACACCATTTAAAAGTTGTACAGATAAGTTTTCGGACACCGTGTATATTGTTTTCGTATGAATTGAAAATTCCTTCAGTTGCGTGATCGAGTTTCTAGGATATCCGAATAAAAAAGGCCAAAGCTAATATTGCGTATACCGAATATACAGATTCGGTAGTGCTTTGCTTACACACGAAATCCAATATACTTTCGCTTCGATGGGCTATATTTAGAGTAAATATATCAAAAGCATTGGAAAACAGCCATATTTTTCGAGAGCCTGAAAGTCTCCAAGATCCCGGCAATAAAAACACCCGAAACTTCAACAAACAGACTTGTTATAATATTGTTGCTCAATACTTATAACTTTCACGACTTGTACTAGCTTGCTTTCATTCGTAGCAGGTTGCTAAAGTAAACATTTTCAATCTGGGTTTCATTACGAGATATTCATTTCATCAAAAATACTGAATTTATGTTCAGAATTATGCGCCCCGGAATAATTAATGACCATTATGGTTGGATATAAAGGGAGACTGGCAGTTCCGGTCACCTTTTGCTCTTCAGCCATTCTGACATGTAATCGAAAAGTTTCCACAAACTCCCACCTGACAGCCAGTTGCTCGGCAACACCATCCCCAGTTGCCCTGCTTAAAATCATTTCCTTAAACTCCTGGCACATGGTATATATATAGAAACAAGTTGGTGTAGAAGATAAAATTACACTTACTATAAAAAACGCGATAACGTCGCTACGTAACAGGTATCCGTTAATTATTCCTACAAATATAAACTTTATAAAAATGGTCCAAGTTACGTGTATCTCATCAACTGATTTCCCACATGGGGATTAATCCCTATTTATCGATCGAGTTGCACTCGTAAGATTCACTGCAACACTGCAACATTTTATATGAAAGGGACGTTGCTTAGCAAAATATTAAATCGCATTATGCAGTTATTACTATGGTAACTGGATATGGAGAAAAATATGTACAATATGGACAATTTTCGAGCGAAAATCAGGGTTAATCGAGGTGACGCCTACGAAATTGGCTTTCAGTAAAATTAGTGATATCAACACCATCACTCAAAACATCACGATTAAAATAATTAGGATAATGACTTCCTAGTAGTGGATACAAATAAGACTATTGGAAAATCAAAAACTTGAAGTCAAAAAATGTGAGTAAATCTTGAGTTTATCATTCTTTTGGTATGCAAGAGCCATCTACTCATTACCCAATATTAAAATGAGATAAATTTAGTTCGTCCAGAAATGAATTTTTCATTTCATGTTTCTAAAACAAATTTCACTGCCCACCCATTATTACGAACACTGTATTTATTGCCATTTCATATAAAATACAAATTTCCCTTAATGAAAACTGCAAATTCAGACTAGTTTTCAACTGACTATACAGGATACCATTTTTACATTCATCCACAGAACCACTTGTTTCATAAAATTGTCGATGTTAATTTCAATCATTACTTTTTAACCAATTGATCATATTACCAAATGGAAACTCCAAAAATTTGACAATCAAAGTGGAAAATCTGGAACACTCAGGCATTATGAATTGGAAATTGGAAATGCAAAGCATCACCATTTCATTTTGTGTTTGATGATTATAACCATGAAAAATCATCACAATAATACTTGATCTATTAACCACCTCACCATTCCCAATAAGGAATGCTCATTAATTCATACTTTGTCAATTGTCCTTGGCAATAAATGCTATGAATATATCACCATTAAAACTCTCTAATCATTAAAATATTTCTTTTTAAAAGGAAAATTGGAAAACTCAGGAAATTTCTTTTTAAGAAATCGGTAGTCACCATGATCGATACGTTATCCCATTCAACCCCACATCCAATAAAGAAAATTTCCATTTCGATTCTAGCATTGTATTTTCCAACAACAATATCTGCAAGACTTAACAAAATGTGGCACAAGGCGAGTTAGAATCCAAATCCAATTGCTACCGAAATCTCCTATTTGTCGTCATTTCACCAGATGAATAATCGTATTAGCTTCTATAATGTGAAAACCAAAATTCCTACTCGGTGTATAAAGAATTACGGAGCAAAAAATGAGCACAAAAGCGCCATAAGTTCTCCGGCACAAAAGCGAGTAAATTTACGCAAGAGTGCATTGAGCGTACAATCTGTGAGCTATTAAACGTGAATTTGGTTCTCATGAGACCCAACACCATTCCCAAAACAACCCAAACGTAGCAATTAAAATACGACGAATTATATGTACGACACTAAAGGGACCTAGGTGAGAGCGCCCTTGACAAACAAAAGTCGTCCAGTGCACCAATTTCTCTACATTTTAACAAAAGTAAACTGAATTTGAAGTATCGCAATCAAAAAGAATCCAGGTTCCAGAAAACATGCGAAATTCATACAACAATTTACATGATGATGATTGAAGCCTAACAATATTCAAAAGTGCACTGCAATAGTATTGCTTCCTCCAAGACAAATTTCAATGTTAATTTATCAACGATTAGTTTTAACTATTTGATCCAATCAATATCAACTGGAAAACTGACAATCCAACAGGAAAATTTGGAAAATTCTGAATTTGAATTGAAACCAGGAAATGTTAAGCAACGCCATTTCATTTTGTGTTTGTCACTTATAATTATGAAAAATCAACGAAAAAATTAATATTATTTTAATCATTCCACTATTCCCAATGATGAATGTTTACTAACTATTGTTTCTTTCAATTGTTTTGGGAATAAACGCTATGAATCATCATTAAAACTCTCTAAAAAAACCTGAAAAACTCAGGAAATTTCGTTTCAGAAATAAGTAGTCACCATGATCGATACACTTTCAACTCAGTACCCTACAATCAGTAATTGAATACCATGTGGTAGGGGGTGTAGTCCATCATCCCAATTACTGTAATCATCATCACCTCTTTATTAGGTGTGGTCATTAGGATGGTTCAAACCCCTGATGGCATACAAGAAGAAAGACCAATAGTATGCATTAATATTTTAGTTTACTTAATATGCAACCAAAATAATACGCAATAATATGCATATTCCCATTTTCCCTCACTATACTTATATAAGCAATCAAGGCCTATAGTGAAACATTACGTTTGGCACATATATGTTATTGACTCTTAGTCATCGATTGTTAACGAGTGAAAACCACTGGAAGATTCACTGTGGCCTCAAAAGAGCCACACGCATCAACTCGTATTTTGGTTAACATTATATCGTCTTATTTCTTCTCAATATCCTCGTGATATATGGTTTCGTCCTTGTTGACAGTCCATGCAGGCCTGGCACTTGAAAGAAGATGAAAATCATCTAAAAATAGCTTTTCCATCTCCTGCGAAGTCTCGCAACAGACCGTCCACCACGCTTGACCACTTAAGCAGAATACGATTAAACCGATATATTATCATACACCGTATTGACTGGACATCTGTTATTTGCCCGTAATTTATTTTTTGACTTTGAAGAGAGATTGAATGAAAAATTATGTTGAAGTTGATGGGAATTAACAGATGTACTTCTCCTAGAATGTGGGCTTCTCCTAATGGCTCGTTGGATGGTTACTTTAAGTTAGGTTACAGTATTTTAAACCAAAAACAAAATAAACAAGATCAATTCAACGTCACTACATTGAACGATGACGATTTACTTTGCATTGCAGCATTTCACTTTTATTTTCCTGCATGCTCTGTTCCAAATTATGCTTATTTTATTTGCTTTATTTTGCTTAATTATTTTAGGTTACTTATCTACTTTGTTAGCTGAAATTTTACATGTAACATTTTTGTACTTGAGTAAATCAACTTCTCCCCCACCATATAGTTCTCATGTAATAAACTGAATTGAATTGAATGGTATAGATTGCATAACGGTTACAACAACCAAACAGTGATGTTGCATTTTGGTAACTTTACGTTAGGGTACAGTATTTTAAACCAAAAACAAACCAAAACAACATAAAAAGGGATCAAATTTCAACAACTTGAACAGGTATCATTCATAAATACTAAAAACAAAAACATAAATACTAATATCCAACCATAATTACTAAAAATGACCTTTGGGGTCATTGTGGGTCGATGATACGTTCCTTCGCTTTCCAACGGCTTGACGACTGATCGTTAATTGAAACAGTTTTCAGAAACATGTACAAGTATGAAACGAATTTCCCAGTGTAAAAACCGATCTATTTCACTCCGACGGCTGTGGTTTATGAAAATCGATTATTTAAAAAAATGCCCAAGGTCGAGCTAAAACCTAACAGACTGCACGAAGAAAACGTGCCTATGAAATAAGAGACAGAAAGTGGTAACATATCGATCGATTGGCACACATTTGCTTCGATAAATTAAGCCCTTGATGGATATCCACTCTACCCCGCCTCAACCCAGGTGCATGGTTTTATTGTAACTTAATTGGTGGCTGATGTGATCAAACAGCTCACAATGTCAGATTAAGACGACCTAAAATCATTCACTTTTGGAGGAATCCTTTCGTCGTCCTACAGGGACTTGCATAACACGTCCATCAAAACGTCTACAACTACACTAATAAACGTCATAAACCTATTGTCACTTGATAAAAGTGGGTCGAATAACACCTCAAAGAATTGTTCGTTGTTCATTACAACTGACTGAAGATCATATTTTGAGTCTGTAGCAATAGGAAGCTGCATTAAAACTGACACGTACAGTATATGTCATCAGTTCGTGAAAATCTCGATTTTCTTTATGTTTTAAGGTAATCCATTTTTACCTTTCACTTTCTTCACATTATTCCATTACAATTCTACCTTAAAACTGGCCATTGCAAGCATGGAAATCCGCAGGAACATGCAAGTTGCATGGCACTTACAACGTTTTTTTGGTTCATGCAGACGTATGGCACTTACAACGTTTTTTGGTTCATGCAGACGCATTTTGCGTTTAAATAGCACATTTCATGTATGACTTAGCTTAATGTCATGTCAACCTAGGCTGCATGTCCACCTAAACTTTGTTGCCATGAAGACAAATGCTCATGGTATGTAATCGAAGGTATGTAAAACAGATGTTCATGTATGACTTAGATTAATGTATCAAGGGCTGCATGCAAACATAGTGTTAGAAGTACCTTTGTTTTGATAGCAAAGATGCCCTGTATATGTTGAGCACATGAGAACAAATGATAAAGGTGAAGTACGAAATTTCGTGTACCTCATCTTCCCTTCCCTTTTCTAATTAAATTTCGTAAGAGAAGCCATATCAGGATCACCACATTCCAAATGAAAATATTGCTACGGAGAAGCCATCTTAAGACCCCAGAAAAATGTTGCCAAAGTGCACCATGGCCAACTATGTGACAGGGGCACCTTTTCGATTTTTTCCAGTGCCATTGTCTATGCTTTTGTTAAAACTGTACGAATCCTTTTCGAGACTGCTGTCAAATTTCACTGGAAACGCTCTTTGTCTGCTATAATACCGCAATTTCCTCCAAATCATTTTCATAATGAGAAACTCGATCAGTTTCAGCCTGGAATGACGGTTTCTGGCTAGTTTTTCTCAGTCCCATACGCCGCATACCGTGAAGCAATTTCATCATTACAAAGGGGTCGCTCATTTGAGGGGAACAACGTGACGTGAAATCTAATGACAATCAATATATTCATGCACTCATCCGAATTCGGAAAAATGGTTGGCGTAGAGTGAAGGAAGATTTAACGGGCATAAAAAGTGCCGAAAGCAGACAGTGAGAATGCTGTTTCACACTCTCATTTTCACGAGTTATATGATTCAAATTATCTAGCCATGCGTAGCATCCTGAGCTTATAATATCAGCTGATAAATTATTAAACTGTTTTCGTTATGTATAGCTTACTCACACAAATGGCCAAAAATGGCCCACAATCATATGAATGAGCCATATTCATTTTACAGGGTGATCATAAAATCATCTCCCTAATTACAAAAATTTATATCTAAGAAGGTTTGTCAGAGTTACAATGAAAAAAAAACATTTGGAAAAAGTGGAACAGCTTCAAAGGTTTTTATTTAATGTATTTGGTGCACAGAGAGTACCTGAATGAATGAAATATCCATTACAAAAAAACCATTCATAAAATCATACCCTAATTACAAATATTAATTTCTAAAAAAGTTTGTCAGTCACAGGGAACAATTTTGAAAAACATTAGAAGGACTTTAAAGGTTAGAAGGACTTCATGTATTTGGTGTACAGGCCAAAAACCAACTCTGGCAATCATATGAATGAACCACATCAGTTTCTATGGAGACTTTGTTTTGGTACAAATTTAAAGGTACAAGGAACATGTATATGTTCAATTTGGAACCCACTGATGAATCGTCTACGCTTTTGCACAAAGAGTGTCCCTGTCCATTTTCACTTGTGTAATGATCGTTTCAAATGAGCACTTTCTCTAACCTAAGCCAATTTTAACTTCCATTTCTCTCATCATCCAATAATTAGCAATTAGAGCAAGCGGAAAAGGCCATGAAAAAAACCTTATCGTCTTACAGAAAAAACAGCTTTATTTATTAGCCAAAGATTTGCCAGTCATTTCGCAGCGGCAGGTAAAATGCTCTAAAAGCTTTTAGATGGTCTCTGGCGTGTTGCACCAAAATTAAGCATTAGGCAAGGTGTCTTACCACAAATGTACAAACGTGGTATGTGAAGGTGGATATAAATTTGTAATGATATAAGCTTAAATATGTACATGTATGAATTGGTTCATAGGCTCATAGCACAAATACATGTAGAGATAATGATACCTAAAGCATTTAACTACACAACACGTTTATCGAGAAATTATACAGTATGTGCCATTAATCTTGTATACTTAACTGCTAGTTTTTTAGTTTCTCTACTTGAATTTTAAACTTCAATTTTACATGGGCCATGCATGCACACGTGTTAAATGGTACATTTTGCACATTTTTGTATAAATCATCTGCAAAATTATGTAAAATGCACTGGGCATTTTACAGGGCATCTCAATAGTGCGGCCTACCATTCGTCGTAAAATTTTTAAGGAATACGAACGAAAATCCCACAGCAATGAACCCGGAAACAAGGGCATAAAAGGGCCCTTTTTATTTACTTCTTATGGACTATGACTTTAGTGTCAATTTGAGTTCAGCACGACTCTGCTGCAAAAACATAACGTAAAGAGGCCCAATGATAGAGAACTGCTATGGTTTCTTCGCCGAAACATAATGACATAGCCTAGAACAAGACTATAGCAATTATTGTGGATTTAATCAAGCGACAAATGAAGCCAGCACCTTCAAATTGCAGTTGATCTTTATCGAAACCACGAGTCGAAATGAGGTCAGGTCAGGTCGCGTCAAGCTAATGAAATGGTTAAAGGAAACCTACCTGAAGTTAATGTTAGCAATACAATTGTAGTAAAAACTAGTTCGAAATTGTAAAAAATTTGTTAGAAGTCTTACAAAATATGTTATAAATCTCATTTCGTCGTTTATTTTACAAATTTTAAGTTTGGTGAAAAGATGCCAAAATGGTTTCTGTGCGTCAACAGAAAACCAATATGTGAAAGTGCTTTTGTTATTCCTTTTTGCTGATAGCTTTGTGAGCAGCACAGCGTTTCCAAAATCGGTAAATAATCCAACTTCATGAAAACTTTCAGACTGATGCTGAATGAAAAATGGATTAATCGATGAAAAATGAAAAAGCTACATGCATTTCCAGAACCATAAGATACATGAAATGCAAGCTTTGCAGTACATTTCACTGGCATCAAAACAGAGAAATTTCATTTTTTTTATTAAGATTTAGCCCCAAACAAAATAAAAAAACACGAAAACTGCTATCACACGTGTCATTCTTACAACACAAATATTCTTGTGCGTATTTGGGGTTAGGCATAATGTAATTTACAATATATATCCAATGTTGATTTCTCATATTCATTCACTCAGACATCATTCTGGAGTTTTAATACTGATGGTATTAGATGCATTTTACGTATGTTTGATATGCTTAAAATGAGGAAAGACTTACAGGTGTTTGCTTTGCAATGCACTATTTACACGAGTATAAAATACTCAACTATTTGTTTAATCATGTGTTCAATAAATTCTATCAATCGTTAATCAAAAGGACTACGAAACAAGATAATTCACAGAAAATCCTGAGCAAGTTAACCGTCTTACATTCAGCTAACATCAATCTGAGTTTAATCAATCTCACCGTTAAGCTTCAGCCACATTAATTCGGCTTTGATAATTTTCGAATGTTCATGACGACTCAAAATCCATGTAATTAGCTAATTGGATTACTAAGTTTCGATTAAGTCCGTGAGCGTGTAAGGGCTTAACGAGATAACGGTACATTTTTCTTAAACTCCATTAATACACGATACGTTCGACATTATGTCAATAAATGTAATCCCCTAATTTGTCATTACCCCTAAGACTTTCACGCCCTTTTTGCTTTCCTTATCATTTTTGGCCTTAGAAACAGGCAAGACTCATAATGGAAATGGCTGATTAATCTCACTCCCTTATCGTTGCCTCACACATTGATATTTTTGGTCTATTTTTGATAAATGCTTAAAAGTGCGTCAGAAATTGAAAGATTGAAAGCCTGAAACAGCCTCCTTACAAGAGCGTGCAAAAAAATATTCACAACAACAAAAATCAATAAGGCCGACCCCACTTTCCTAGTTGAAAGATGAAACTGCATGCATGCAACCTAATTGCGAATTGATAGAAAATGACAAGAGATGAGTTTCAATGAAAACCATCAACGTTTTTTTAGAAAACCTCCCAGGATAAGCTTGCAATCAAACCAGAAATGAAACATCATCATCTGCTTCATTTTGAGATGGCTATAAAATTTAAATACGTGGGACTTCAGTCAATAAAGCTTTTAAGATACAGCTGCCAGATTTTTTTAATGGACATGAAGTAAAGACATGAAATTGCTCACCCCAGTGCGTTTATTATCAAATTCATCTATCTAATTATGTTGTCAAGCTCTCAAATGCATCGATAAACTACAGTGCAGGACAGAATTATAAGTTCACTGTAAAAATGATTTATTTCAACTTAGAAACAATCACAAAATGAAAATTGTCAAATCATGGGGACAATCTCTGATCGAGCCATCCTGACATGAAAATACTTCATTCCAAACCATATTTAAGAGGTTTAAGTTATCAATTGTGCATAATTTACAAGGTCAAATGGTGGACGATTCAAGTGCTACATAAAACCCGCTTTATCATTTCGGATTATAAATACCAAAACTACCCCTTGTATACAAATGTGCACGCACGCTTAGTTTAGCACCAACACATAACATTATGTGTTCCTTGTTTACTAATTTGAGTTGAATTTACGAGCTCGCCATGAGAAAATTTACCAGATGGCGCCATCAACTGTCGAAGAATATTTTTCTATGTTTTTGTAATGTCATATTTCGCACGCTCGTGTTAAATAATGCATTTCCCATGCAGGGCTAAGCGCGCATATCGTTTATTTTATACATTTTTACGACGCTATATTTTATTACATTTTCATATCTTGTAACCTGGCTAGAAAATTGAATTTTTGGCCTTATTACGGCATAAAAGTTGTCGTTGCTACGATGCAATGATGGGGCACAGGCGACAAACAAGATCTTTCTTCAAAAGTTTGATATTGAAATGATGGAAACTAGGGAAACGTAAAAACTGCTGTTCTCCATCAAACTTTCATGTGTTTTGGCCCTAGGCATGCATTGCATTGTTATTCAGCAGACATATTTTTCTGGATTCGTTGATAGGGCCTACATGTGAAGGTACATGTATATCCCAGGTGGCATAAGTAAATATGAGCCACATATGGCCATGTATGACGCATTTCATATATGGTTGGACCAGATAGAAAGATAATTAAACGTGTGTACAATTATAACTATTACATGTAGTTATCATTTAATGACCGAAATATTCACCACTTATTACCCGATTGTGTTAATGACAGTGAATATTTTGGACCCTAAATGATATGTAATTGTACATATTGATATAATATGTATTGTATATGTCATTTATAAATGATATAAATTATATATAAAAATACATATTTATAATTGTATACACATTTAATTAACTTTCAGGCTAAACAATTGTTTTATGAGGTCAGCCTCATTTAATAGCAGAGTGCAATACCTAATACAGTGTATTAGATGCTTGGCTGATATTAGGTGTTATTAACATTTGGTGCATTAATTACATAGTATGTCACGTGACACATTATCCATGTGGCATTATCCATCAAATGGCTTTATCAATATACACTTCACCACCCATATGTAACATTTGTTTCTTAATCAACCGATACCGATATACAAACAAATCTGCTTTTCCAGGTCAATATGAAGTAAACCTCTTGTCAGGCGGTCGAAAATAACTTTTAAAATCCGAACTTTCCAGAAAATTGACGTAAAATGACAGGTTTCCACACGAGGGATTCAGCGATCATATTGATTTAATTTTCGTCAAAAAGTCCTTCAAGTTTTATTACTCGAAAATGGAGGCATTCGACCCAGATGTCTATCAAAAAGATTCGAAAGGTCCGCTTTGTGAAATTCACAGATTTTTATCTCTTTGAACCTTCCTCGTTGAGTCACAATGAAAATTGGTGAAAAATCGATTTATAATTAGGCCTAAGGACCTTTTATTTGAAAAAATCGATATGGGTCTAGCCAGAAATAGTTCAGAATAAAAGCAGTCTCTAGAGGATGAATGGCGAAAGAAAGCGAAGAGAAATAGTAACCAGGTGCCAGAAAAAATCCCCTTTCATTAATCGTTGTTCAAATACCTCTTAAATTTACATTACTGATTATGATTGTTTACGTTTACGTTGAATAATAGCTGTGGTCTCCATTATAAACCTTCAATTTAAATTACGAATATAGCGCATTTCACTCGACATATTTTGAGTTGGTAGATAATTCTTTCAAGCAAAACTAATTGAATTTTACTATGAAAAACACATCACTCAATCTCTGCACAAGTAATTCAATACGTCAACAAAAAATGCAGGGTTTTACGCCAGATTAGTTTAAATTTCCTGTCCTTGCAACAAATTCCAGCCAAATTTCATGTTGAATTTTTTGTTCGATTTGTTTTGAACAAAAATGAAACGTCGCAAAATTTCATATCATTTTTTCAAAACAGACACTACACATGTCAGTCAATTGTCAGACAATACGTGCTACCCCTGAATATAGGCAATCACTGCTAACATTAATCGAAGAACATTCATTTCCTCGATTGGGTGCATTTCTATCAAATAATTATTCGTTATTTGCATATAATTAAATTGTTTTGAACTTCATAACATCATCTGATACATCCCATAATATTCATGTACCTAAAATCATATCGCATGCCACATTTCCACATTTGCATGCATGTTATACTCACACAATCTATAGTATAAATGAAGCATGTATAGTAAAATTATATCTTGAATTATATCCGAAAATATCGCAGATGAAATACAGTAATCATAAATAAATGTCATGTTATATTCCGAGATTTTTCAAAGGAATACAATCCAAAATATTCTGATTAATTACGTGATCAGGATTAAATATAATCCAATCAGGATATTTTTTATTATACATAAAAATAATTAAAATATATATGCGTGTTATTAAGTGAAGATTCTGTCGGTGTTCTTAAAGTGATACTCTCAAGAACACTTCATCTGAAACACCTTGTATGGGAGGATCGATAGCCTAAATTCTCAGTTTTTCTTCTAAAAATATAACATATTTCCATATTTTTTTACACCGCACAGCCGTTTCCTACATGCGAAGTCATTGCGAATTCGTCCAACGTCCATCAGTAAAATGTTTTCGCTGACGCATTTAACACATGCGTCCACGCACGTTGTACATAAAGGCGTTGGGTCCGTGCGTATGCAGCGGGCAAATGCGTAATAGGTGGAATATAAATTTCAGATTTATATTCCCACGAGTGAAAATTATTCGAGCCCCCAGTCACTGATCCGAAGCGAGGCAGAGTATTCGTTCGTGAAAACACTCAGCCTCTTTTACCACACCCTTCAACTCTTTCAACTCGAGTAGATCGCGTTTCTAAATGACGTACTTAAATGCCTGAATGCCAATGAATTAAATTAAAATCATGATTATATCGGTCATTTGAGATTCCCTGATATTTCCAGTTTAAAAACATTTGCTTGACCACCTGTGGAATGCTGAATTTATTGATGCATGATGCAATTCAAATAAAGTGGACATATAATTGTAATGTTGTCGATGTCTATCCAACATGAAATAGAAAAATGATTACGAGTAAACAGCGAATTTAGACAAGTTTATCTATATGGAATCTGCATTCATGGATAATTATTATAAACCACGAAAATCGAAAATATGTGTTGAATGCTGCATTTATATATATATATCGTATATATTAATTTTCAAAAGAAAATTAGGTTTGATGTGGATTTTAACACG
>JAQFYZ010001514.1:0-22870 GCA_034695085.1 Cylindroiulus punctatus
AAGAAACTGGCGAAATGGCGACAAAAAATATAAACGTTAAAAAACTGGCAAAAACGCGACGAAAAAATAAAAACGTTAAGAAACTGGCAAAAACGTGACAAAAACATAAAAACGTTAAGAAACTGGCGAAATGGCGACAAAAAATATAAACGTTAAAAAACTGGCAAAAACGCGACGAAAAAATAAAAACGTTAAGAAACTGGCAAAAACGTGACAAAAACATAAAAACGTTAAGAAACTGGCGAAATGGCGACAAAAAATATAAACGTTAAAAAACTGGCAAAAACGCGACGAAAAAATAAAAACGTTTAAAAACTGGTAAAAACGCGACGAAAACATAAAAACGTTAAGAAACTGGCAAAAACGCGACAAAAAAATAAAAACGTTTAAAAACTGGCAAAAACGCGACGAAAAAATAAAAACGTTTAAATGCTGGTAAAAACGCGACGAAAACATAAAAACGTTAAGAAACTGGCAAAAACGCGACGAAAAATAAAAACGTTAAGAAACTGGCAAAAACGCGACATAAACATAAAAATATTAAGAAACTGGCGAAAACGCGACAAAAACATAAAAATGTTAAGAAACTGGTGAAAACGCGACGAAAAAATAAAAACGTCAAGAAACTGCCGAAAACGCGACGAAAACACACAAAAACGCAAAGAAACTGGCGAAAACGCAACAAAAACATAAAAATGTTAAGAAACTGCCGAAAACGTGACGAAAACACATAAAAACATTAAGAAACTGACTATTCTTCGCACCCTCAGCTGGAATCTGCATATCCACAAACGCCACAACTCGGTGGTTTATCTCTCTTCACAAGTGTCTCCTGGTATTGACTCAACATCATCATGACATACATTTGTGAGAGGAAATATACAAAGCAGAAACTATTCCGGTCAAAGGCCATACATTCCTAGAAATTATGCATAACATTTACTTTTTTATAAAGTAATAATTATAACTCCGATGCATTCAACAGGCACACTGACAACCGAGTGATTTTGCAGCCGAGCTCACATTATTTGTCGATCCACGTTTTCTTGCCAACTTATCAAATCGAAATAACCTAACACATTATCCAACAATTTGGATGTCGTTCTGAAGACTATATAACATCAGTCTTCCATAGAATTAAACAAATGCATAGATGACAAACAGTGATACATATGAGGCATTTAATTGCAATATCCGCTTTCGACGAAATTACGGCCAATTTACCGATTTGGTATATTTTGAATTTCTGCAGCCGCCAGGTCTCCAGTGGCTCGAGCAACGACCGCCAAAATTAGAATATGAAAAGGAGACTCGCTAAAATTCGACCCGCGAGTTCGGCCGTGAAATTGCCCCCCCCGCTGCTCTTCCAATCACCAACCACTGCCCACCATCGTATAGAAATGCATTTTATAAATTTACCTCAAACTCCGCTCTGAACGGCTGTCCATAACGCTTTTGACCTAACAGAGGCCTCGTTTTGGGGAATTTTTGGGTCCAAAAGCGGTCTTCACCCACTCAAAACTAGGTGTACTGACGATGGATTCTATAAAAAAAATTGTTTTATATCGCAACATGAGCGCTAAGCAATTTTTTCAATCAATCGTTAAATGGCTCTGAAAATTTATTTCCCAAATTTGATCGAAAGTCAATCAATATCAACATTATCATTTAGCTCTAAAACTTTCATTTCGTAAAATTATCTAATCTGTAAAGAAAAAAATGAGAAGTAAAAATGAGTTTTAGCTGCTGGCCAAATATGGTGGCGGATGCTAACTCCTTCGACCGGCATCAAATTGCCGTTGGTCAAGCGGTTGAGTGCGGTCGCTTGGTCTCCCACTTGAGCTGCGGCTTATGCTTGGCTTTGATGACGCGTTGCCTCGCATAACTTAAGGATCGGCTGCACGACGCTGAAACGAATGTTTTCGAAATATTAGGGGTACAAATTTCGGCATAATCCATCATCATCTAATTTTGTTTATTATTTTGATGTTTGCTTCGAAAGAATTGAAAAGCATGACAAACGTAACAAAACATGGGTGCCAAGTCACTGCCAACGCTTACCTTTCACTGGAAAGCCTTTGGACGGCTCGTCCGACCCGAACCTGGGCGAGGCCGAATAGGGCCTTGCCTCGTCTAGCGCCTCGCTCATCCTCCTCCGGTAACCCTGATCCGACATCCTGCTCCTGGGACTTCTTCCACGGTACGAGAACGGGCTTCGCGGACTCTGTCGTCTGGAAGGGAACGAGGTTTATTTGTCACTGTAGAGAGCTTTCAAGTACAGTACATGTAATACATCATCGCAATACACGGATGGTTTAGTATCATGTATGAGCCATTTCGTTTCCTCTTTTTATGTGGCCTCAGTTGAGTGTAATTCTCTTGTGTAATTTTCTTAAAAGCGCAAGTACGGCAAATGGGATAAAGACAATGTAACAAGTGGTGATCGAGGTATCCAGGGGTGTGACCTGACCTTAACCCGTTCCATCAAGGTCATTCAAAATTTATCCCAAACAAATGATGTTAGAGCTACAGTTTCTATTTGAAAGTTGTAGAGGAGTAACCCGTGACGTCCTCTCGAAAATAAGTTCTGGCGTGGAGAAACTCTCCAACAGCAATCTCAGCCCCGTGTCCGAACGCAAGTCTCAACTCTCGATTGCGGCTCACTCAATCGAGCCTCGCGGAACTAGTCTGAGGTTCCTTTGTTGCCAAATTTCGCTCTCTGCTCTGAAATGGAGATAAAAGTTGATGGATTTTGCGAGCCAAACTTACCCATGATGTCGCTTACGTTCGATGGACTTCAGAGTGGCCGATGACAGGCGACGGTGCTGCCTCCTGTTTTCGGCAGATGGTCTCTCGTTCAGCTCTTCCTATAGGGGGGACATGAATCGAAGGTTCAAGGACATTATTAAACAATATATAAGACGTGCTAGGACCTGTTCCAGCTTGAGGGCATCCTACCAGCACTGACTTCTGGCGCTTCAGTTCCCGGTCCTGGGCGATGATCTTCATCCGCTCGCCGATAGTCAGCTTGAAGAATACGTCGTGGAACTCGATGCAGGCGCCAGAGAGCTGTCAAATAACAAGAGATGGCAAATTAAAAGATCTGGCAAACCCACAAATCTTTTTTTGGCTCGAGCATTAAGCGGAACATGTGCAGTCAATAATATCGTAAATTCATCAAATATCGACCGTAATACCGAGCAATTAAGGTCGAACACTGTGAAGGATCGATTACTATCATTGTACAAGTTCCGATCAGTACCTGGGCAATCAAGCGCTGGTGCAAGTTGGCGTCCTGGCTGGTCACGCAGCCTCGCTTCATCGGTGTCTCGCTGTGGAGTTGTAAGGCGAACTCCAGAGTGTCCTGTGAGGTAGTCAGGAATTGAAAACAAGCTGCTATCAATAGGTCTATGTGTGGCCCATTGTCACTAAATCAATGCGTACCTTTATCGTCTGTATAATGGCCTGGACCTTCTCGGTCCTCAGGAGGCGGCGAGTGAGAAAACCCTTCACGGCAGCAGACAGGCGCTGGAACTTCAGGCTCGTCCGGAGATCGTCGGTGGAATTCTGCAATTGAAAATCGACTTTGTCAACTCTATGATGGAATGAGCGGTAGTTAAATCATCGATGTTTTTTAGTCCATTAATACTTCGTGTCCTTCGTGAAACAATAAGAAACAATAAGGTCTAAAAATTAATTTGGAAAATCGGTAGGGCTCAGTGAGGCTAGAGTGTGAAGCTGTGTACTGTTAATTACAGGAAAAACATGTAACGATGAAATGAAATTGACAAGGTGGTGAAGTTTACCGACAAAAGATTCAAGATACAGATATGACATTGGTGTCTACTAATTTCTGAAGCTTGAGTTTTCCAAAATGAAATTGTCATAATGGTGATTAATTAATATTTTTTTCTTGCCAAAGACGTATTAGTAGGCTATATTGAAAAAACAGTGGTGACAATAAATAATTGGGGATGGTGGAGCTGATTACCAGGTAAATCAGTCTTGATTTCGATTTGATAATGTACAGACACAAAATAAATTTCAGAGTAAATGTAATGATGCAGAGATGAAGTTATTTGGGAACGATTTTAGCAATTTTAAAAAAAAAATACAAGCTGAAACAACATTAATCTATAAAAGCTCAGTTTCAAAGCGAAATTCCCAATAAGACTGAGATTTGAAATAAGCGACGATATTAAAACTGGCGAGATAACTCAAACAGGATTTTAACTTTTACGAGGAATTGTAATGAGGAAAGGAAAAGAAAAGATATTCAGCGCAGAAATAAAAATGAGAAGATAAAATTTAAAAAAGAAAAAAAATTAAGCAACAATTGTCAAAATGAAATTTAAATGAATAGAGAATTTATAGAAGAAACGAACATTTTAAAAAAAAATTAATCGAAATGAAATTTAAACTTACACATACACATCATTAAATTTTAAAGGAGACGAAAAATGCGGCAAAAAAAAAATTAAAACGTGTAAAAAAATAGTCACAGAATTACATCTGCAAAAAAAACTCGTCTTCACCACTTACGTCTACTGCGAGCCTCTGTTGCATGGAATCGTCTTCCCCCGTCCGATAGTCGTTTCCGTTGCATTTCAGGGTCGATTTAGACAAGGCGCAGTTCAGCGTTACTCGACCACTACCATCGGCGCTTATATCTGCATCGACCATGCCCAGATCATTCTCTGCTATCTCTCGGTGCGTACTAGCTTTGTCCTGCGATACATGTTTTAATTGCTCCGCACCTGATTCGGACTCGCCAAGAATCTTAGGCTCTTCGACCGATGACTCGAGATCGCTTTCCAGCTCTGCGCACGTCTGCTTCATCTTCGCTTCCCACTGATCCCCCAGACGATTGAGATTCTCCCATGTAGCTCTCTTCAGCTCCATGAACATCGATTCCTGTTTGTCAAGCAGCTCGGTGTCTACGCACGTTTTTCGGAGAGACAAAAACGGGTTTGCAATGAGCTTGGCAGCCGACGGATTTGTAGCCACGTCAGCGTTGCCTGGAACTGGTAAAAAATGCAAGTTAGGAAGACCGGCAAGTGACACAGGAATGCACCACACCCCGATTAGTGCAGACACACCACTGATCGGGAACCAAAACGCAAGGGAGACTGGTTAACTGCTTCCAACTGCTCTCAAAATGACAAGCGAAGCCTAAAAAACATTACATATTCTAGGATGCCGGCTTACCACGACAATCCTTCAATAGTGTTTCCTCCGTCGGGGTTTGGGCTTTGGCTTCCATCGGGTCCATTGCTGATTTGACAGCCAGTTTTTGCAGATGGGCGAGGAGTACCGGGGACGGCTGTTCGAGAGTGTAAGAGGACCGCCGGCAGTGAATGTTGCAGGGATCACTGTACTCTTCGTCTCCGGATGAGCTCGACCTAGACTTCGTCCTATCCTGGGGCATGTACAATCCTTGAGGGGTGATCAAGGCCGTGCTGGAACAATTGGAAACCAAGTTTCGCATCGACGATGTATCGTCGCCAGCATCAAGTTCAATGGTCGAATCTGGACATTCGCTCTCTGGCCCCTCGTAGCACATGTACCTGTCCAAGTCGGTGCTGGCCACGCTCGGGGGCGTGCTCAGGCTCGCCCAATTACAGGTTCTGTGCGGCGAATGGCACGGGGATCGTACAGCTTCGGACCTGCTAAAAGGATTCACATTTGCCCTGCTTTGCAAGCAAAGATCCGGTGTCTGGTCAGCGCCAATTTCCTGTAATCGGGAGATTTAAGGATTATTTTCAGGATGGAGGGAACATTCCAGTATGCCGACTCGCAGAATCTTCATTTTCAGACTTCTGCCTACAGCACGTCAACACTCGCCATTGTTGTCAAGCAGTCTTGAATGTCATCGTCTCCTCGACTCGTCGATGATGCTGACAAAATGCCGTTTGACTCCCTTCGTGTTGAAAGCATTCGAGCCGCAGCGGAAGATCTGTTCCTACGTGCGGAGTTTTTAGTTTCAACGGCCAAAGCTAACTCCCTGTACCTTCGCATTTCCTCGCACCGAAAAGGCGTCATCTTCCAAAAACAAAAAACATGATAAAATTATCAAGAGTGAAGAAGAAATGTGCAACGCTTCTCTCCTATCAGGAACTTCATCAGGCACCACATTTAGCTATGAAAGCCACACAGATCAGAAGGTTAGATTAAAAGTTAAAAGGAGGTCTGTTGTTTCCAAAGGCTGCTGTTCCTGAAAACGTTATTGGCGATGTTTGCCGAGGAATTGTGGTTTAGTTAGGATAAGTTAGGCTAGGCAGAGGGGGTGAGGGCAGAGCCTGCACTGTGGGTCTGGGGGCAAGGTCCGGCCCCAGTTAGGCAACAAGTTAAATTTCAGGTAAAAATAACAACGTTTTCAGGAACAGCAACCTTTCGAAATAACCAAAAGGATGACAAAGAACTTCTACTAAGTGATTTCCGCTGCTAAATAAATCTATAAGGGGGCATGCATAATGTACATCCTCTGAAAGAGTGATGGGAAAGAGCTCGCAAACACATGTATACTCACCACAGGCGGCAGGATCGGGCGTCCACTTATGACAATGCACGAAACGTAAGGATCCGACTTACTCCCCATTTAATAATCAATTAATAAACTTAAAAACGATAAAAAAAACAATCAAAAAACAAAAGACTTCAAGTTTCAAAACTCAGAACATGGCTGCGTTTGATTGGTATCTATAGCAACGGAATTTGAACTTCGTTCTATGGAGCGCCGTACTGCGATCGGGGCATTTCATAAACAGTCACTTTATGCAAGATAATCTTTCTATTCTCCAACAGTATACAAGGATCATGATCATGCAAGCATGATTGAAGAAATCATATTAGAGAGGGCTAAATTGCGTTTTACCTGTTTTGTCCAGGAAAATAATTTTGAAAAACTTTGCGTTACAAATCTAACTGGCTGCTCAAAGACACGACCATGCACTACCTAGATAATCTTCTTCGATAATCTTTACCTATTGCAAGATAAATTATCCTTTTCATCCTAAAAAAGGAAGATTCACAGAAATAAACACACGAATTACTCTAATAACTGTTTCTATTCATGATCCAAACATACGTAATTATAGATTACATTTTTCAGTCATAATCGAATTCTGCCAAAGAAAACAATGAAAACTGAAAATTTTCTGGTATGCATATGCACTTATACGTGCATATGCCAGACTTCAACTCACGTTGTTTATTTGTTTTTTAAAATGGGAGCGCTGTTTATGAACCATATGGAGGTTGAGTGAACAGTTACAGCAATTTTTAAACTGATCCTTGGAAGAACAATCACCAGCTGCTCAGTAAATATAAAGTGATTTATATATTTGACATTTAAACAAAATTGATATCACATGTTCCTGGCACTTCAACCTTAAAGGACTCAGCGAAAACAAAGACTACATTTAAAAATTATGAAATCAGCATCTCATAGTCTACAACTACCTAAATCACCAAAAGCTGGTCATCATCGCTTTCATCAAAATCATCAATCGTGACGACCCCATCAATGCTCGATGAACGACGCTTAAAAATGGACCAAACAGAGCCAATTAGGACAACCTAGAAAGAAAAGAACATATTTAATAATTACAATTGCTAAAATCGATGTCATTGTTGTAACACCGTGGACTAACATAATAAAACGATGAAACTCACCGCTAAGAAAGCCCATGAGCTCCAGTAATACATGGCTCCAAAAATCCAAGCCTTATAGCAAAACCGTGTTAAAAGCATGCTGGTGCGGCTCAAAATGCACTCATCTGAAAAGAACAGATACAAACTTAAAATTAACTGATAGACGTAACTGACATACTGACATTTAAAAAAAAAACAATATTAGCGATAGTGTCACAATCTTGTCATAAATTACACAAGTTTGAATATCGACCTTCTGCAAACTACTAAGTCACACCTAGCTTTTTTAGTGTATGCTTTAAGCAAGAAGAAATCATACGTAGGAATCTGATGCCTTCTGCATATAATAATAATACCCCAACTACAACACGTTTGCGAGTTTAGTAAATGAAACAATAAATTTTGCGTTTCTACACCTCTTAAAATTGTTTGTTTAAAAACAAATTAATTCATTAAAATTTCGCACTCATTGTGATATGAATATTCAGTACAAAACTGATGTGCTGGTCTTCCAAATTGAAAAGTATCCGTGCTTTCTATATCTGTACAAAATGTATAGCATTACACTGACCTGGAGGTGCGTCCATGCTGCACGGCATTAGCTCTTCTTGTGTTGATCCTGGTATACGTTCATCAGTTTTGTTGCCCTGCAGACACAAAAAGGAAATTAGTTGGAATGTTCACATCACGATCAGTGCTAGTTGCTTCTTAATCACTCACCCAAAACAGCTGACTTCCATACATAACATATTGAGGCGTCACAGAGTAAAGAATAACGTTGATGGCCAGAATGATGAACATCAGGCTCATGCACATCATCAGCAAACCCTGTGGGCGGGTTCGTCTTGGACGAATGCGATACATCTAAAACAATTTTTTTCGTTTTAACAGTATAATTTTAAGAATACCCTATTTTTATAGCCAATTTTTCAAACTTTGCAAATTAAATTTTGTAGCTGTCATAAATCATAACGTAATACATCATTAAGTTGCAATGTCACTTACACGAATCCATAAAAACCAAATACCCATTTTTCGAAGGGCAGACATGGCGCAAAATAAACAGAAGAATACGATGCCAGTGAAGAGAATGTAATCCAAAGGGAACACCTGGAAAAATACACCATGTTATACACCCTCTCTCAAATTTGATAAGTTTTAGATTGAAAGATTGAACTACAAACCACTTCAGCATAGACCAGCACGATGTCGATGGGATTGGGCAGTTTTCTGGTTGGCAAGGCATAACCCATCTTCGGCCCCAACGAATGCATTGCTTTGTCGATACTGGAAAAAAAAAATGTTTACGTGTTGCCAATGCAATCAATTTACATAACACGTACAAAACTACGTAATCTAAAAAGTTGTTGCATAAATAATTCCAGAAGTTACCCAAATAAATCCTTCTCTTTTTGTTATTCTTGGTGTTCAAACCAATGTTAGAAACATTCGCTACAAAGTATTTACGAAAATACCAACTCCAAACTCCTGCTAAACATAATTACGGCGAGTTATAACTAAATCACTCACTTGGTGATTAATAATGACAAGAACACAAGCATCCCAATCATTGTGAGGGCGACGCCAGCAAACATTTCCACTGGTCGCATTATAGCCAGACACTTTCTCCACCAACTCTGACTGGCTTCATCCAAGTAACGATCCTGACGGTCCAGAAGTCGAAGCTGCTCTTCCAGTTCATAAACGCGTGACCTGTCCTTGTTTGACATCTGACGGTCTCCGGTGTACTAGATTAGCAAGACAAATATCATTCGGTCATGAAAAAACAAAACTACCATTAAGCACAACACACTTTAAAATATTACAAGTCTCACCTTTTCGCGAATGCCATCCGCTCTTCGAGTCAATACTGCTCTCTGGTCTCTAACCTCTTCTCGGTCATAGGCTATGCTCCGTGACCCCTTGATCATTCCACATGGCAATGCAGACATCCCATAACCCTGTGGTAAAAAAATTAAGATTTGATACAGCAGACATTCACTGCATCAGCCCAAGTTCCTGACTGAATTTGTAAGCAGCAACTCACCCCAAAAATGACGAAGATGACCATTCCAATAATGGTGAGCACACTTAGTACAAATGACAACACATCTTCTCCCTCTGAAAAATGAAAACATGAAGATGCGAATCAGATTTGTCGCATATGAAGTGTTAATTGTTGAGATATTTGGATGGCTATCTAAGTAATAATGACTTGATTAGGAACATAAGCTAAAAGAGTAGATAAATGAGCCAAAACTTACTATTGTTGCCCAATTCCAGAACGATAAACTCTATCTTCTCCCATTCAGTGCTGTTTGATGGTGGTGTCGCTTTCAAAGGTATAAAGCTCCTAAAAAGTTGTCAATGAGTCTACTTTAGAACATTTTGTTTGTCAGTGGACATGCTATTAGGTACAGAATTATGATTGTAAATCACAATGCATGCTGACATATAACATTATGTTGCTAATCTACCATAACTCATCTAAGTGTAGATACTTACCCTATTATTACTAAAACTGCAGCCACCAAAAGAAACACCAGGGTGTATTTTAAAGCGCCACATATTCTCTGATAAATTACAAATCATTGCATAAAATATCAAAGAGCCAAATTTAACTGCCACATGCACCTATTTGAAGAAATCGAGCTTACCGTCCCAATAGTGGCAATCTCATCCCGTTCTTCATAAAAAAAGTACACAAACGGTAGGATGACAAACAAGCACAATGCCATGATACCGTACAAAGCTGTGTACAAAATAAAATACAAACATAATGAATGAAAATAATAGCTGAGTAGCTCCAAATTTTGAGCTGACACTTTGCCAAAGATACCTAAAAATCTAACACCTACCATAATAAGCATAGAGAACGGTATCCGCAATAGACTTTCGAGCAAGTGGATCTTGAGCCCAATCCTGAAATGTTATATTGCTCATGGGGAATTTTTTCATTTCCTGCAAAACAGCAGCACAAAGTCTACAACTTACCTGGAATGTCCCATTGTCATTTTTCATAAATGAAACGAGGAAGACATCGACAGGCACCAAAAAAGTTGTCAGGAGTGAGACCGAGAGAGCGAAGACAGCAGTGACAGTGGTCGCAATATCGCTATCATATTTGCTTTTAAAATAATTGATGTACAGCCATGAAAACAGTAATGTCAGCTGTAAGGAAAGAAGGCACCTTGAGTTTGAATATCTTTTCACTCATTCAAGAAAAATCAAGCCAGAATTAAGGGTACCGGTAACCCGGCCCTCCCTCGATTTCAAAACACTGTCTGACAGATCCCCTCCCCAATGATGATATAATCGTAACCAATAAATTTCGTATTGAGAACATTTTTTATCAAAAATATGAGCATAAATCATGAATTGCTGGACGATACTCAAGGTCATGACAACGTAGCTGGAATTTTTTTTTAATTAGATCAATTTGTGCATTGCGTATTATAGCCCATGCAGCAGCAGCATAATTTGTTTACATTGGGTGAATCATGGTCACGGCCTCACGGGGCTAGATCACAGGGAATTTCCCTACCATTCGAAATCACGAGTACCGTATACGAGCCATTTTCTCAAGCTGAAAATGTCGTCAAAAGCACGAAAAGTAAACTTACCAAAAGCGCGACAACAAACGGTATCCATCCGTGTGCAATAAATGCTGACGGTAGCTCCATGACAAAGAAAAAGAAGTTTTCTAAAAGTCAAACAGCCACTACGACCCAACAGAGATAAGCCATGGAGGCTGTAAATGACAAGCTGTGAAATACGATGTACGCCTTCTTCTGTGAGGCTTACAGTGCTAGCCAATGAAATGACGGGTGCATCCTGCTGCTATCCGGTGCGAACACAAGTTCAGTTTCCCAAATTCGCGGGAAAATGATCCATCCACACCATGTGCTTTGTTGGTGAGCAAGCAGGCCCTAGCTCGTCGATCAGCTGAAAAATCGAAATTTTGGTTCTACATTGAGCAGAAATGGAGTTCGGACAAAAATCGAGGAGGGAAAGCAGCAGACCTTCGACCTCGACCATTATAATTGACACTGGTGACATCAAATCCAAGTACCCTCTCGCCATTCAATTTTATGATCTGCCACCCACTGACAACATCAGTTTGATAGAATTTGGAGAGCTTGCTGTCGAAAGACTCAAAGGTAACCAGAGGTTGATGTTGTTCTTTAGTAAGACTGTGTTGTTCAACAGTAACCTGCGATATGACAATAGTGCATGCCAGTTGGTTGGAAGACCTGAGAATGCATGAGACAACAGTTCAAAATTTTCAGTCTCATCACTCTCATGAACACACAATCAAGTTAATCTGTGCACAATAAAGATGGAAAGAAAGTAATAAACTTAGTAAAATACTTGCATTGATGAATGAACGCACTGTCTATCGACCAGGCGAAACAGCGACTGCGTGTCGCGTGTGTGTAGTCCGTAAATAAACTAACCTGAGAACGCTTTTCAGTCCTTCGCACCCTTGAAAAGTTAAGATTGAAGTATCCGAGAAGCAGCAAGGAATTCAAAGAGGCGTTGCTCCACGACCTGCGCAAGGAAGGCCTTGTTGGCTACATCAAGAAAGTAAAATGATTAAAACTTGACTTGCATATACGTTATCAGGTTGCACCAAACTCGCTTAGCACATAATGCAAAAATTTTGGTAGAAAAAAAATTAAAAACAAGTTGAACAGTTTTTTTTTATCCAGTTAACCTTTTAATTACAAATAATTTTATATTGGGATGTTGCATTGCATTTTCCATTACATGTGTCGAAAATTATGGGAACTGTAGGCTGGTTTATATTTGCATTCGTATGAGTTTGGCGCATCATTGATCACATCATAAAATTAATACATTTATTGACAAATGCGTTCCTTACGTTGTTAGACGCCCGAGGGTTCGGAAGATGCTGATCCAATAGACTATGTGGACAGACGGAAAGACCACATTTCACATTTCATACTGCGTTTGGCCTACTGTAAAACGTGCGTAGCTAGTACAATGTACTACCAATTTCGCACAGATCCAGGAGCTTGCTCAATACATGAAAATGTTAAACATTTTGCAGAGAAGAGCTGAGGCGCTGGTACATCAGGCAGGAGACTGACTTGTTTATGTGCCGGCTTGAAAACGAATCTAGAGAAACTATCACAAAGTTCCTCAGCTTAGCTGGTATCCACTTCGAACCGGTACGTCTTCTCAGTCTGTTCAGTGAAATTTGTGCAGCAAGCCCATTCTAGAAAGTACAAAAAATATGAAACATGTTGAGATGTGCATTTAATAAATAAAAAGAAATATTTACATGTGATAAAAGAGTACTCTAATATTCTAAAGAATATAGCTAGCTATAGGCAGAACATGCCAAAATAGTGCATATCGACAGATATTCACATATAACTTACAGTATAATGCTTATTCTAAAAATGTGACATTTTGAAGATTTCTGAAAGTGAGAAAAAGCGCATATACGACAAAGTGAGACAAGTTTCCTGCAATGAAATACTTCTGACCCCATCAACCGACTTTTTCAAGGTACAAGTTTGGAAATGAGTTTTGGATTTGTGTCGAGGCACACAAATGTAAAACGTTTCTTACAGGTTCCATTCACGGATATATTGGATTTGGTCAGCAAGCGACGAGTGTATCTCGAAAAGGGTTTTGGATTCATTAAAGTTCGTGAGGTGTCACACATTTTATCCAACCAATTCAGGACCAACTTGTCTCGTTCATTAGTGGCAAGTGTTTCATACATCTCAAATGAAAAAAGGTGTCGCCATCATATCTCAATTTCTTCTGAATATGTTCAACACAATCATTATTTACCTGCTTTTTAAGTATGCCTCACGGGCACTGCCCAGTTTGGACGAAGACACTCGACTGATGCCCATGCTGGATAGCCTGCACGTGAGTTACGTGGGCAATGACTATTCGGCGTCAGCCACGGATGGCCAAATCACACGCCAGATGGTGGACGGTCTCAGCGAGAAGTCCTTCCCGCTTTGCATGAGCCAGCTGCATCGTGCCTTCCGCGAGTCTCACCACCTCCGTCATGGGGGCCGCCTCCAGTACACACTATTCTTGAAGGGCATCGGCATGTCACTGGAAGAGGTTCTGAGCATGTGGCGTGAGGAGTTTACCAGGGTCATGGATGGCGACAAGGTATTGCAACTGCCCATTGGAGTAAGAGTTAAAATCTCAATTAAACGTCTCACCTAATTGTGATCTTGGTTCATTCCTGAAATCAGTTTGAAAAGCAGTACAGTTACAACATCCGGCACAGTTTCGGAAGGGAAGGAAAGCGAGTCAGCTACACACCTTACAGCTGCATGAAGATTATCATGTCATCAGCACCCGGGATTGGCGATCACCATGGTACAAAGATGGCTTAGCTAAGAAACTAGTGACGATTCTTGGTTTAACTTCATATTGGTTCATTTTAGGATGCCCATTTAGGCATTCGGACCAAGGGCTCCTGAAGGAGCGACTTTCTAGCCTGAAAGTGTCGTCGAGCGGCATTCGTGAGGCACGTCTGCAATTGCCAGATTCATTTTCACTAGCTCTACATTTATTTAAAATGACTTATTTTTTTGGCACGTTTTCTATTCCAGATCATGGATTTGGTTCAAAAAGGCCACTACCAGATCGCTTGCTCTAGACACTTTGAACTGACCCACAATTCGGTGCTCAAGCAGAACATCAATCATCCGAACGAGTATTTTGAGGAGAGCTACAAACTCACGCAGGGGCTGATCCAGCCACGACAAGATTCTGGTGAGCATGAATTTCAAATATGAGAAATTACCTTGCTAGTACACCTTCATGAGATTTGGTGTCATCAGATTTGCCTTCGTTACTGAACAGGATCGAAGCAAGGACCAGTCACGCAGGTATTCTCCTCTCAGAGGACTACTCAAGACTCTACCACCACCAATACACATTCCGAAGAAGCTTCAGCGTTCGAGGACGACGATTTCGATTCGGTCATGGCCAGCATGGAGTAATTTTCTACAACAGTCCAACTTGAGGAGCAAAACACTGCTTTATGATAACGAGAAATGCTTGTAACACAAAGTACAACATGTCACGCCCCTCATGGTCGCCTTCTGCACAGTAATATCAAAACTAAATTGTGTCAATATATTGATTTTACTTTATTTGGCCATGAAATAAATATTTTGGTTCTGATAACCACATAACAGAATATGCAAAAAGCAATAGCAACATAGCTGCATGAATGAGTTTTGTGTTAACTTCGAGTAGCACAAGGATATCAGATTGTTTTTTATACTCAATAATGTATAAGGGATTAAAAAAGGTTCATAAATCTCTGTGCATCAGGACACCACGTTGCCATATTTTACATACATGAATTCGTTCTCTTTTTTCCTTACTTGGCTTGTAAACAGGTTGCAGGACAGTTGCATGCAAGGTGGAATGTTCCTTTCTCCAGTTGCATTTTTGACGTGCATGTTGATTTTGAACGATGAATACTTGCTTTTTAAATACATGCGCTATTCTCTTCATCGAGCCAATTTTAAGGATTGAAATCTAATCTGTTCACATGGGCACAGTCTTTCGGCTATCCTATTTATAACCATACTTTGGTTTCAGTATATCGAACATCATCTTGCACAGCCCATCCAGGTCATAACGGTGACTCCAGCCCCAGTCGCTCCTCGCCCTTGAATCATCAAAAACCTCTGGCCATGTATCCGCTATAAACAATATCAACAAACTCAGCAACGATCAATTTTCTTTGTAATGTAATGGTGTCGTCTCTTACCAATCTTCTGCCTCGAATCTGGGTTGTACGTGACCTCCAAGTGAGGCACGTGCTTCCTGACAGCTGTTACCAGCTCTTCGGGTGTGAAGCTCATTGCAGTGACATTGTATGTCCTCGTGCGCAGCTTCTCCGCAGGCACTTCCATCATCTCCACAAGGGCACGCAAGCAGTCCTCGATGTACATCATTGGCAAGCGAGTGTCCTGTCTCAGGTAGCAATTGAAACGTCCAGTTCTTAGGGCCTCATGGAAGATCTCCACTGCATAATCTGCACCACGATATGAACACACCGTTTTGTATTACAAATCCTTTCGCATTAAATAGTTTCAATGTATGATTTGTCTTTAAAAATAATGGGATCCATGCGGTTTTTTTTAAACATTAAATTGTTTCAAAATACGTCATAAGATAAAGGAGAAAATAAGTCTTGCTGACATACTGGTACAGTATTTTACCATTGCAAGAAGAGTCCCTATAATCAAAGCACTTACCAGTGGTTCCACCTCCTGGGCTGGTATCCCCAGAAATAACCCCAGGAAAGCGCAGGCACCTGAAGTCTACATTGTATCTATGAAAATAATACTGGAACGGGGAACGTTGGGTAGTTAAGAAGACAGCACATCAGAAAACTGAAAGTTGGTCCTAATGATGATGGTTACCTCTCCGAGCAACTCGGCATGCACTTTAGAAACGCCGTAGATGGTCCTTGGCCTCTGGATGGTGATATCCGGTGTGGGGTTGCGAGGAGAGTCCGGTCCAAAGGCACCAATTGTGCTAGGAACGAAGATCCGCAACTGATACTGCTTGGCCAATTCCATAACATTATGCAAGCCTAAAATATCGGTAAAATTTGGGATTAGTTAAGTGGAAGCAACTCCTGAAACAAAACGCTGAAAGTGGACGAAACGTTTCCAGTTTTTTTTTGAAAAAGTCAGTTATTTGCAATACAGAATGCTTTGGAAACGACAGTGCCTTCTATGTTGACTCTGATGGCCAATGGAACGTTGTGCTCCCCAATGGCGCTCAGCAGTGCGCTGAAGTGGACCAGCCAATCGATCCTTTCATTCACGATGAGCTCCTGGAGATTCTTAAAGTCCAAGATGTCAGCGTACAGGAATGGACCTTCGGGCATAGTTCAACATTATCAGGTTATGAGAGAATAAATGCTTCAGAAGATCAGTTTTGTATTTCCATTTGAAGAGATCGTTCTCACCTGAATTTACCAGGTGCTTTGGACCCTTGATGATATCCGACATGATAACATTCTCACTGCCATATTTCTTCCTCAAAACCTGGGCCAATCCCGTGCCCAGTTGGCCGAGACTACCTGCGGACGAAAAATGAATATGCAGTTAGAAAATTGGAACATATAAGTTTGACATTTAATTAGTTCAAATATAAGCATTTTTCTTTTTAATAATGCATTTAAAATACCATATTATACCTGTTATCAAAATCCTAGGCGATTCTTTGCCACTGTCTGGGTCTGGCCTCGAGCTGATCCATCTTGGATGCACAGCACAGCACCTGACCAGATGACCTAGATGACCAGAGGCAGAATTCCCACATTTCGTGAGTAAAGGGACCTGGTGGAGTAACATTCTTCACCTGTGGGTAAAAGACACCTTTAATTAAAGTAATGCAATTTTTTCACCCAATTCTTAGGGGGTTATTGCACCTGGTGGGGAAATGCAATACCTGCAATTACCTGATGGGACTGGGGCAGGAAATCATGGCTAGGCATTCAAATGGGGCTTTTTTGCCAATTATCGAAAAAAAGAGGGATTAGTCACAGGGGCAATGACCGCGTACAATATCATAGACAACCAGATCACCTGAAAAGATGACTAAACTTTTTTGGATTTTTAAAACATAAATGGACCATGTTAACCGATTATCTGGCAAAAACGAGACCCCAAAAAAGTTGTCTGAGAGGAATTACGGCAGGAATTACAGAGGAATTACAAAAAGTATTCCATTTCAAATGGTTTTTATTTTTGATATGGTATACAAATGGCAATGTCTAGAGCAAAATTTCTACGATGTGAAGTTATCGGTAAATTAATATTGCGACCAAAACTAATGAATTACTTTACTGCGCATAATTTGTAAATTAACTGCAAATTTATGATAAACACATTTGAACGCAACTAAGAACAGCGTAGACATGTTTAGCAAAAATTAGGCAAAATATTTTAGAATTTTGTGAAAATGTTTTAAATTTTAAATATATTGACATTTTTTCAGGAATTTTGGATTACACGTTCAAAAATTTACGTCCAGAAAAACTTTCCTGAAAAACATCAGCCTGATATTTCACCAAGGTGCAACAATGGTCATGTGATCGACTGGGATTTTTGCCAAGAAAATATTTTGGGAAAAATCCCATCATGCATCACAAATATGAAATTGAAGTTCAAAAGTTAATTTGACACAGGATCTCTTCGTTCCCCGACGAGAAGAATTCTTTGAGCTCCAAGTTGTTGTAATGAATAGTGCGCAATTACGTCATTATCTACACACAAGAAAATTTGTACAAAATAACTGTCTTCAAAAACTTTTGAAAAATTCCAGCAAACCAAAAAAAATTCAAACGCGCACAGAAAACCGGAATTTTTGCCATAACCCATTGCACAATTAAAAATGTACGAATGAAGCAGAAAATGTTGGAAGACATGTATTTTTACATTATTCTTGGCTTGACAGAGTTGGGAGATGTCATAAGGAGTTGCTGACGCTGGTACTGCTGACGCACAGCCATTCTGGCATGACCCCCCAAAAAAATGAAAGCACATGCTTTGATAAAGAAAAAAACAAAACCCTTGAGTAAAGAGGCAGGAACTGATAATTTGAGTACAGTAACCGGTTGAGAGCAGCCCTCAAATGTTTTTTAAAATATTTCTCTCCAAAACACATGATGCCATTTATTGAAATGGCGTGTTCCTTTCGACCAATGTCAGCTGCGCGAAAAATGACGCCCTCAACCTCGAGTGGACACAGAATATTCGAATAAATCATCACAATAAATGATTTGCGCGAAATGATGATGAAATTCCATGGAAATTCTGAGTAAACGAACGTGTGATGTTTTGAGGATGTTTGTCGAAATGTAGCATCTTGACAAAACATGACAACAATTTATTCAACAACTTCAAGCACATTGAAGGAAAGTTACCATGCAGATGTCTTTGCAAAATAATTTTGGATCAATTACATGTGTATAGAAAACGTTAACTTTATTTTATAGCATGTTTCTCATTCGCACAGCTCACTGATGGACGAGGAAGAAATACTTGTAAATTTAGCAAACTTATCTAAAGGCATTTCTTGCATGGTAGGCATGTTCTTCCAAAAAACAGAAGTTCAGCAAGGAGGGAATCAAATCACATAATTGTTAGACTATCAATTATCAAAAATATGCTGGCAACGAGACGAGATAATTGACAAACACACTAAGAATTTGCAATAATTATGCAAATATCAGGGAATTTGGAAAAAAAACTAATTTTACAAAATTGCTGACAAAAAATGTAGAAAGTGAGAAAAGAACATAATAATACAATTGAATATATTTTGGTAAAGTTTGAACATTATAGAAAGGTCAGAAGTTAGGGTGTCACTGTGGCAACTAACTTATATTATATTGACATAAATTTTGATATGCATTTTGGATCGATAATACTGGTGAGAATATAATTGGCTAGTCTCGAATCAATAATAAAATGGGACGACGACAGCACAGTATAACAACATTGTTGCTTCCCTAAGAAGCAATTATAAATTCGTACAAATTAACTTTAAAAAATGCTTAGTTACCTTAATCAACGTCGAAAAACTGGTGCAGAAAGCAAGTGTCGATTCGAGAAGGATTTCACGAAGATAGATGAGCAATATGATACACAAGTCTATTTTTGGTTCACCTATGCCCTCATGGAGTAACGGATGACAGATGATGAAGATAATGATGATCAGGCCACAACTATTTGGGAAATGAATGAAGAACAGATCATCATCACCTTCACCTTTACAACGTGACGTCCCGAACTAAACAACCAATCAGAGAGTGCGTTTCGAGGGTGTGAAAGGGGTGTGCTCAAAATTGTACGTAATACCAAATGACAGATGTGGGGTAGGGGGCGTGGCTTGCGGACGGGAAAAGTTTATCAGCATGTGGGTAAAACGCAGGGGGCTCAAATACGGTACATGTATGTGATGATGAATGATTCCTCTTGTCAAACAGTTCTTAAATTAATCACTTTTTATAAAATTATAACCCGTAAACCTATCATCCACCATGCAAAGAGTTACAGAAAGCAGTCTAATGATCGTTTCCAAGTTTGATATTTTTTAAAACTGATAAAAGCCTAAATTTAACGAAATTTGCAGCGACAATCCATTACCATTACTGTCCTATGGTGAATTGTGTTTGACCAGGCTTTCCATCAGCTCAGTCTGAATGGCCCCCCTGAGTGGGAACACTCAGGTTGGTGCAACTAGACACCATCCAGGTTGAAAAAAAAACTTGTGATAATCTAAATCCATCGTATAAAGATATAACGAAATGGCTTTAACCTTAATGCAATGTACAAGTCCTCTGAGCACCCTAGGGCAACAGCAGTAATCACCTTTAAAGTTATCAGCACATTATTAGTGCATTAAGAATTTGTACCAATTTAAATCGCAATATTCTGAGATGAGATTTGTCATGAAATAGTTGAAGTTTTGGATTACAATCAGCCTTAAGTGCAGAGTTAATTGCTCTATGAGGAGTTGAGAGAGTGGAAACACTATGTGCAAACTTCAGAATATATTAGTAATAAAAAACAATTTATTTCGGAATTCTTACCTAATTTTAATCTACACACGCTAATCATCAATTTCTTGAGCTTCAGGTTCCACAACTTTCTTCGCTCGAAAGTCAAAGTCTTTGACTTCTGGTAGCCTTTGACAAATGTTGTAATAAGCATTAATCATTCTGTCCCATTCGTCCATTGTCAATTGAAAGGACGTGGTGGAAGAATCCACCTCAGCAACTTGAAAAATTTCGCTGGTAAGCTCTCTGTACAATTTAGGTGGAAATAATGTACTGAAAAATAAAGACCAAGCTGAATTTTAGAAACTAATGGTAATAATCATCTGCAATAATGTCATACTTATTAATATTTATATTAGTGCCAGAAATTCCCCACTTTGAAAGGTAATTTGAAACTTCAACTGAAGTCTTGCATTTCAATAGGATAGGTGCCAAATGTATGTTTCTAAGATAAAATAACAGTTTGAACTGAGCATAGAGAAAGCAACATAATTGAGTTGCACTTTTGAATACAGTTTGACTCACTTAGAAGCTTTTGAAATTCAAGACGTCAACTTCAGGGCAACAAATGTTATGGAAATTTTCACCAGTCTTTTAAAGACAACCGGGGTAAATTTTACGACACAATGCAAAGTATACACTGGTGAAGCTTGCAGTAAAATCAAAGGACTTATTCTCACAAAGTCCAACAAATTGTGACAAATTTGAAAAAGAACGAAATACACTTACTAAACGCCCTTTTTGCAATGTTTACTTCGAAACTGAAATACATGTTTAACAAATTTCTCTGTCACTTCAAATGGCGCCTTCAGGAGCGGTTCCTTTCTGGGAACAAAGTGAACAACTGCAACGTCCACCTCAGGCTTGGGTAAGAAGGCCTTCCCTAGAATGAGATTTAACATGTGTTCTTAGTCAAATTTAGAAAATATTATTTAGATTAGTTAACAACGTAGAGATTTTGCTATCTGGTCAAGTTCATTGATCAATTTTTTTTCTTAATGACACGTAATTCAAAATGAAACGTGAAATGGAATGAGAAATCTGTGATCTTGAGCCTTACACAAACAGCAAAAGGAACAGTTTCCATACTAGTGGATTTTTTTCCCAAGTACATTACACGTTTCATGTATTGATGCATACATGTACAAAATATTAATTCCAAAAGCAAGAAATGATATCTTAGCAAGAATTTTTCAGGGTTTCATTATTAAGTAGAGCATAATTACTAGAATGCTCTTAGGAAAATATAATATTTCACTTGTAACCCACAACTCACCAGGGATAGTTAGATCATATTTAATGTGACAAAGAGACTGACACATGACAGACAGTCGACATCGCTGTTTTGAAACTATTTCGGCAACCATTCTTTCAGCCACTTCCTTTTGAAAGGTCAGCGTCAGACGCACCCTCCCAAAGGAGAACAAGCCCTGCTTATAGTACATGTCCTTCAGCAACTTGATGATCAAGGGAGTGGAGATGTTGAACGGCAAGTTACCAATGAAGTGAATATTTGGAGGGTGGTCTTCCCAATCCCTTGCAAGCTCTTTTGGAAAGAGGTTTTCCATGTGCGTCAATAGCACATCGCCGAGGATTATCTTCATTCGGTTATCGGAGGCTTCAGCAAGAAGCTAGTAAAAATCAAGTTTAGTGAGATTGGATGAAATGGTCTGTGATATATTTTGCAGCGTTAAGATCATTGAAACCATACACGTGGATTACCCCACCCAGATATATTCATTGTGAATTTTGAGACAAGCACAGCTTCGCAAAGGGTTTCAACTCAATATAAAGAAGTACAGGTAGGCCCTACCCTGCAATCCCCCAACCCAAATTGATGTCGACGAGCATCGTGCTGTTACTTACTTCCAAGCTTGGCAAAAACCTCCTGTCTTTCTCTATGACGACTAAGCTAGCAGCTTGTTTCATAAGGATTGATCTGGTGATTCCACCGGGCCCAGGACCAACTTCACATACATGGCAATCTGCAATGGGATGGTCTACGTGTATCATGTTCAATATCGTAGCTATTAAATTTCATTATAAGATATTTACCCTTGACTCCGCCGGTCACATTGACAATCTTGTTGTGGAGCTTGGGCTCTAGAAGAAAATTCTGGGACAGCCTTTTCATGGCGGTGATGTGATAAATACGAAGGATGTCCCTTATAGTGGGTATCGGAGGTAGCCTCATAACGTTTGTAGAATTAGTGATCAGCATTGGAGCGACGGTATTTAATAGTCGCTTACAAGGATGAAACATTTCTTGCATATTGTGCATCGTGTCGCTAGCCAAATAATTTCCAGAAATTTATATTACCTTCCCTCGCATCATGCACGAGACAGTTTCAACGAAATTGCAAACTAGAACTGCGCTACAATGCGCATGCGCTGAAATTCCAGACGATGGGGAAGAAAATCCATGGCATCACTGTATTCCCTACACATTTACTAAATCATCAATTTACGAGAAATCGTCACATATACAAGGTATAAAATGGATAAATTCGCTAAAAGACTTAATTTATCAGGTGAGATTACCTTACTTTTCGATCCACGCGGTCATTTCGAATTACTATCATTAAAATTGTCCAACTCCAGGAGATGGGGACGAAC
>JAQFYZ010001515.1:0-22856 GCA_034695085.1 Cylindroiulus punctatus
TTTTTAAAAACATTTTTCAAAAGCTGTTCATTTTTTGCAAAAAAATTTGCAAAACCAGCTCACGTTTTTACATTTTTGTTTGCAAAATTATTGCAAAAGGCAGCTTTTGCTACTTTGCTGACTTTTTGCAAAATTTTTGCAAAACCAGTTTACATTTTTTGCAAAAAATTTGCAAAACCAGGTTACTTTTTGCATTTGTTTGCAAAAATTTTGAAAAACCAGTTTACTTTATGCATTTCTTTGCAAAAATTTTGCAAAACCAGGTTACTTTTGGCATTTTTTTTGCAAAAAATTTGCAAACTCAAGTTATTTTTTTGCAAAAAAAGTTTACCTTTTGCATTTATTTGCAAAAAATTTGCAAAATCAGTTCACTTTTTTGCAAAAAATTTTCGAATTATTAACCATTCTATCTGGTATGAATTTTTATTTTTTGGTTTTATTCTATCTAGTGTAAATTTTCTATTTTGCCCAACGGGGTCCTGACCCCTGGAACCCCACCCTGGATCTGCCACTGATAATTCTGCATACTCTGCATCATTTTATCTGCAGAAGTCTATGCAGAATTCTGCATAAAATTGATACCTTTTTATGCGGACATTTTTGTGCAGAATTATTTCTGCAAAAGTGATATGTAGAATAAATTGTGCGTACATATTTCTGCATGAAATTGATACCTTTTTATGCAGATTAAATTGTGCATTCTTAAAATTCTTAAAATTCTTAAAATTTTCTTGCGTCCAAATTTTTTCTGCACAACTTTTTGGAATTATAACTTTTTCTGCACAATTTTTCATCCCTCAAATCATTCTGCAGAATGTTTGGGGTCCGAAGCACATAATTTCCAACAAGGTTTCAAGCTATGCTTGGTGTGACAATTCGCGATGTTGGTACCAATAAAATATTCACAAACACTAGCGGTTCTCATCCAAATACTCCCACTGGACCAACGATTAAGAATGTTCCCCAAATAGGTTGAAAAGGAGGACACAAAACCAAAAACCGTACCACCAAACGGTCTCGGAGCACGACAATGACTCGAGTATCGATTTGCGCTGATCCGATTGAGTAAAAACAGGTTTTGAGTCTTTCTCGCTGCTAAAGTATGGTAAAAAAGAAGTGGTGGTACGGGTATAAAACTGATTTTAGCCAGAAACCACGTAAAGCAAAACCAACCTCGGCATTAAATAAAGCAGGTCATCACCGTCTAAAACTGCTCCATGAGCTCATAATTTACAATAAGGTTTCAAACTAAGCCTGGTCTAAACCGCTGCCTTCTCCAGCATCGACATCGTCCGAGACTTGGCGTGACTGAAAATTTGAGACAAAACATCGGAAGGCTCTTGTTAACCCGCCGCCGCCTCCGAGTCCACGCACGCCAATCGTTCCTTATAAAACCAAACCACAGATTTAATACAAAAAATTCAAGTTACACGGTGTCGAAATTAAAAAAGTTGCCCTGCCGATGGTCCGCATCGTGCGCGTGGTGAGGACGCGGACATGTGCGCGGAAAAGAAAAACTGCTAGTAACAACACACGTTTCGTAAAGAAATTTATGGCCAGAGGGTGGACGAACATCGAGGCAAAACAATCTTTTCGCTAGACTAACATTCGGCTTGCTATTGTGGACGAGGGGGCGAGAGAAGAAGAAGAGAGTGGGAAAGAATTGCGCCGCGACGATGCGGCTATCGAGGGGGACGTATTGCGGTCGAGTGGGCCCGTCCGGTGGCGGCGAAGGCTTCCGCGCCGCATCACGCGTAGGCCTGGTGGAACCCTGTGGATGGGATGTCGGTGGTGGTGGTCGCGGCGTCGGAGAGGGGCCCCCGCGGAGTCCGGTTAGAATCCGTGGACCTTGAGTTGTTCGGCCTTGGCGATGCCGACCTTCGTCAAGAACTGGCAAATGTTCTCCCGCTGGTCCCCCTGGAGCTGCAGGACCTCGCCATATTCGGGATGGTCCACGACGGTGCCGTTGCAGGCAAACTCCTGGAATCGATAAAGCGGTAAGGATTGTGCGGTTAATACTTGTTGCGGTTCAAGTCATCGAATCAATTTCCATGACTTCTTTCGTCACATTATACAGGGTTGCCACTGACTTTTAGCAGCATAATCACAAATGTTGCCTGACTTTTAGCAGCATAATCACAAATGTTGCCTGACTTTTAGCAGCATAATCACAAATTTTGCCTGACTTAGCAGCATAGTCACAAATGTTGCCTGACTTTTAGCAGCATAATCACAAATTTTGCCTGACTTTGTCTGACCTAAAAGTTAAACTTTTGTAACTAGATTACCAGGAGAACTGAAAGCAACTGCTTTAATACGAAAAAAATAAAATAAAACCAAACTTTTAATGCATTTGAACATTTTGACTTTGATTTTTCAGGGGAGTTTTTCACTTCTACAATGAAAATTTTTCACATTGTAGTTTCTGAATTTTTTCTTCAATAGAAGGAATTTTTCGACACGCCATAAAGTCTGTCTCATCTGTACTTTTCAATGAATACTGTACCACAGCATCTTAAATAATATTGAGGACCTCTTAAAATTATTTCACACTTCTCAATTTTGCCCGACTTTGCTTGACTATTTTTCATTTGCCAGACTTTGCAGGTCAGTGGCAACCCTGATTATACTAAATTTGCATAAAATTAGGGGAAGCTCGACTATCATTTCGAGTTTCAACACTCGAGTTCACATCGAGCATTAACCCTTTCGGCTCTGGTGGCCAAAATTTCAGCCACTCGGAAAATATTCTTTTTATTCATATCACTATGAACATGACCTTAAATAGTCATGTTCATAGTGATATGAATAAAAAATAGTAAAAATAGTATTTAGTGGCATATTTATTTGATTTTTTGCTAAAATTTGATTTGATCCAATTGCAGTTTTCATAATCCGCCACCATGCAAGCAGTTTACAGCTTTCATATCAAATAAGTATTTTCAGTTGGATCTTAGTGGCCTCTTATTTACATAATCAAAATGGACCATTCTTTAAGGATATGCCTGTTAATTTTTGTCGCAAAATTTACACATTATGCCTAAATATTGTGTGTGGCTAAAAATTTAGACAGTAATGCATAAATTCAGTTAGCCCAAAATTGTATATACTGATTGTTTTGCAAAATAACGCAATTTCAATGTGTTTTTTGGTCATTTAAATATGATATAAACTTCCTCTTACTATTTCTGTCACGAGAGCGTTTTTTAGTGATGAAAAGTATAATTTTTATTAATATTTAGTTTTGCCCAATCATCCACGAAGCCCTAGCGGCTAAAATTTTAGCCGGGTTTTAAAAATTGTCAGAATTTTACGCAAATTGGTAGTCTGACTCCTTGGGTCATGACTTTTAAGAAGAAAATGTTATCAAAAATTTTTTTTTTCCAAAAATTAAAAATCCAGGGCTGATTTCGCCCTGAAATTTCGCTGAAAAAATTGGAAATATGTTCATTTAGTTATCGGTGTGATTACAAATGTGCCCCAAATGCATTTCGTTATAACACTCAGAAAATCCATTTGCATCGCAAGCGGGAATTTTCCGGGATTTAACAGTTTACAACGCATGTCCGTCCAGTCGTAAAAAGGTATCCTGAAAATGAAAATACCGTGACACGCTAATCGATTGACCTGACCGTGCAGCTAGCACCACTCACCTTCTTGCACGACTTCACGATTTTCTTCTTGTCGTAGTCATTAGAAATTCCCTGCACGGTAGTCAACGTCTTCCGCCCGTTACGTTGCTGAATTCTTATGTGTATGAGCCCTTCCTGAACCCCCTCTTCATTACCAGTAATGGCATCCGCAAAGGGGTCTGAAATAGAAAAAAGTTACGGTTTTCAAGGCAGTTGTGAGGACATCGAGACGCGGCTTCCGTAACCCTTCATCGAAATGCACAGATGTGTCCAGCCCATCGGCAACTGACGCTACTTTTGCACGCAATCAAGTTCACGCATTAAATACTCGGATGAAATTTAACCGGAACTATTTGAAGTCTGCATTTCTGCACAACTTGACCAGCCAATGCCAGTACACAGTATCCGAGTCCGTCTAGTCCCAGAATCAAGATCCGGCTTCATCGATACGAAGTAAATCATACTACCAGTACTTAATGTGGCATGTCACCGACTCGTATTACACATTTATTTTGTTTGTCGCAATTTTCCTGCATAGTCTGCATTTCCTCTTGCTTTTATTTTTCTGTCCTTTTTGTAATTTCAGCAATTTTTGAAATAAATTTAACGTTTTTGCACTTCGGTGATTGTTGTTACTGTACTTTTGTATTTTGCTCGCTGCAATTTTCCGATATATTGCTTTCCGTTCATTAGTAAATATTTTACTTTCATGTTTTCTGTTCTTTATGTTATAATTATGTAATGACATTTTCCACCTGGGTAAATCTACATCCCCCGATGTTACTAATCAGGTGATGTTACTGTACTTTTCTAGTTTGCTCGCTGCAATTTCCAGGCATATTGCTTTACATTCATTACTAAATATTTCACTTTGATGTTTCCAGTCCTTAATGTTATAATCATGTAATGACATTTTGCATCCGGGTAAATCTACATCCCCAACTGAAGTATAGTTGTACTTCAGTGGTTGTGATGTTACCGTACTTTTCAACTTCGCTCGCTGCAATTTCCCGGCATATTGCTTTACATTCATTACTAAATATTTCACTTTGATGTTTTCAGTCTTTTCAGTGTAAATATGTAATGACATTTTGCACCTGGGTAAATCCACATCACCAACCACATTGTCTATTAAACTGGATTGAATAAAAATTGAGCTAAATGGTTCAAGGGTAAATTCATCTAGGTCTGACAGCAGCACTGTCAAGTGTCGAATCTTTACTTTGTCGGCTGCCTGCTTTTTGAAACTAGGTTACAAACCCAGATAGTTTCATCATTCACCCATGGGGCTGCTTTTATATATAATAATTATTATTATAGTTTTAAGTAGTATTATTACTTTATTACTTACATATACCTACTTTACGGTCTCTAGTTTTAAACCGTTATTATTTGACTCCTTTACTTTTTACTAAATATTTAATCTTAGGGCCTATTATAGTGTTACTTTTCATTTGCCTTATTTTATAAGATTTTAGGCTAATTAAACATTAACCTTCAAAGTTAGTAACATAAACTTAAGACATTTTAGACCACGTCCAAACGTGTACCCACTTACATCTGCAAATGCCTGTCATCAATGCTCCGATAACGTCATGCAGGGTCAGTTTGCTTTGATTGAAATACATATGCACTCTAGGGATATATGTACATTTTCCATGTTGTGTCCTTTAGTATGTTTCATATTTTGTATTGTAAATCTCTGTTGTATATACCATTGAATTGAACTAAATATACGAAAAACTTATTGCAAATGTAAGATATGTATTTGGGTTAAACTACCCCCTCACCATGGCACCTCAGGTGCTGACAGTGGGAGTATAAATTGGGTATACCATAAATTGAATTGATTGCAGTAGCAAATCCTTCAATGTGTATTCATAATTGGTTGTGGTTGTGTGTAAATTAGGCCATCATATCAAATTATCAAACATTTCATTGTCAATCATTGTTATGTAAATCGGGCTGCAACCGAAGCGGGTATAAAAACTGACCAAATCAGCAGATTAACGTCGTATTTTCTGGCCCCAGCTCCAATTACAGTCAACAAACTAAAAACGTAAATTTATAAAAGTAGGCCTAACTATTCGCCATGGCTGAAACAGAAATGCACACGTCATCGGCAAGGACACTGCGTAGTTGCCAGATTTGGGTGAGAAATTTAACTAATCGAATGCGGTGCGAAACGCGGGCTATAAAAGCGCCAGAATAGAGCGTAAAACGGGAAGAAACTGGCCAAAAAGAGCCGAAAATTGTTGAAAAATAACACGAAAAAAAAAAGGAACGTCGGCCATTTTGAATTCCACGTTGGGAAAAAGGAATGGACATTCGAAAATGGCGACGCATTTGTACTCACCGAATGTGTTAAGATTCTGGATGGACATACAGTTGCTAATGAGGATCCTCTTAATGCGCTTGTTTATCAGTCGCAACCGCTGTGGTTGAAACGAAAAAGTCCGGGGCGAGAAAACGGCGGAGAAGAAGAAAAACGACGAGAAAGAACCGAGCGAAAAAACAACAACAGCCAACGACGAAGCAAGCAGGGCGCAAAAGGAACGAGGGCACGTGCATGACGTCATCCAGTGACGTCACGCAGGACGACTGGTACTTTCGTACTGCATCCGGTCCCGCCAAATTCGAATTAACGACTCCGTGCTGTAATAGGAACTACTGCTGAACATAAGCTTTCATTTATTTTGTCAGTGGATGAAGTGAATTCGGGGCGGACTGGGTTAATCACTTGATAATAATTTCACGAAACTTGTTTGGAAATTTAAGAAAACCAAAAAAGTGTCCTACTGATCTGGCACTTTTGTCGCGTCGAATCTAGTACTATTTTATCTGATCCAGTACATTCGCACTACAAATCCTGTACTATTTCACCTGATCCAGTACATTCCTTCTACAAATCTAGTACTATCTTATCTGATCCAGTACATTCCCTCTACAAATTTAGCACTATTTTTAATAGTATTTTATCTGATCCAGTAGGACCAGTACATATCTAGTACTATTTCACCTGATCCAGTACATTCCTTATACAAATCTAGTACTATTTTATCTGATCCAGTACATTCCCTCCACAAATCCAGTACTATTTTATCTGATCCAGTACATTCGCACTACAAATCCTGTACTATTTCACCTGATCCAGTACATTCCTTCTACAAATCTAGTACTATCTTATCTGATCCAGTACATTCCCTCTACAAATTTAGCACTATTTTTAATAGTATTTTATCTGATCCAGTACATTCCCACTACAAATCTAGTACTATTTCACCTGATCCAGTACATTCCTTATACAAATCTAGTACTATTTTCTCTGATCCAGTACATTTCCTCCACAAATCCAGTACCATTTTATCTGATCAAGTACATTCCCTCCACAAATCTAGTACTATTTTATCTGGTCCAGTACATTCCCTTCACAAGTCTAGTACTATTTCATTTGATCCAGTACATTCCCTCCACAAATCTAGTACTATTTTATCTGGTCCAGTACATTCCCTTCACAAGTCTAGTACTATTTCATTTGATCCAGTACATTCCCTCCACAAATCTAGTACTATTTTACCTGGTCCAGTACATTCCCTCTACAAATCTAGTACTATTTCACCTGATCCAGTACATTCCCTCCACAAATCCAGTACTATTTTATCTGATCCAGTACATTCCCTCTACAAATCTTGTACTATTTTTAATAGTATTTTATCTGACCCAGTACATTCCCTCCACAAACCAAGTACATTCCCTATACAAATATAGTACTATTTTATCTGATCTAGTACATTCCCTCTACAAATCTAGCATTATTTATCTGACCCAGTACTATTTTTACTGAGCTGGCACTTTTGTCCCGTCAAATCTAGTACTATTCCACCTGATCCAGTACAAATCTAGTACTTTTTCCGTCCGATCTGGCACTTTCTCCTAGACCTGGTACCAACCCGTTCGATCCAGTACAAATTCCTGGGCGCCGTTTATAAACTCTTCTTTCTTCCTCGATTTGCTTCCTCGATAAGCAACGCTTATCATATCATCTTTTCAAAACTTTTCAGGTCATTTCATTCAAAGTTTTTCCCAAACTTCAAAAAAAATTCCGCCATGAAAAAAGTGCAGGCAGCAGGTGGCGCTGCACCCATGACGTCATCGCATTCTACAATGTACCTGCGACCTGAGTAATTGCCAGGGCGTGTGTTCTTAGCTGCATTTTTTGATGGACAATTTCACTGCAGTTTAGGCTTCTGCTCATTTTTTCTCGGCCTAATTTAGCCACCATGTCGGCGCCCGCCCTGTACATTCTCCTGCTCGCTGCCCTTCATTATTCAGGTGAGTTAGTTTCTTATCTCGCCCTTATCGGTTGCTAGGCGCCGTTGGGAGGTTAGGCCTAACGTCCAAAAATTGAATTTTTATCTCTTAAAATCCTATCGCCGCAGCTCTAGTCGCCAGCCTCGAGTGTTACGTGTGCAAGGACCAGGAGGACAACGACGGGAAATGCAGCAAGACGGTGCAGCTGTGCCTCAGGGAAGAGGAGCACTGCCTGTCCATCATCAAGTGGGGAAGTGAGTATGGGTGCAGGACAACGCCTTGACCTTATAAATTGAGCAACCAAAATTGATGGGACCTGTAACACTGTCAGTCTCATCAAAAACCCACGGTGGGACTGACCGTGTTCGGGACAACGCTTGTTTTCAGATTATTTACTACCCATGTGTAAATGAAGCTGCAGAAAATGGTGCAAAACATGTGTGGATTTTGAGACCTTTTCCTGCTGAATAAGTTATGCGGCACACTTTTACGTGTCTGTTACAAAATCAAAAAATACGAAAATAATGCGGGCATGTACGTGCACGAGGTTTCAATTCTGCGTTGCATTCACCTGATACGTTGTGAATCAATCCTCGGAGCGGTGACCGGCATTATGAACGAATAATTTGTTTCATTCACGGTCACCTGTAACACTTATCAAAGTCTAATGTAGTCAGTCTCACCGAAAACCCACGGTGGGACTGACCGTCTTCGGGACAACGTTTGTTTTCAGATTATTTACTACCCGTGTGAAAATTTTTCTGCAGAAAATGGTACAAAACATGGATGGATTTTGAGACCTTTTCCTGCTGAATAAGTTATGCAGCACACATCTACGTGTCTAAAACAAATTCAAGAGAATAAGAAAATGAGGCCCGTATCGCAAACGTGCATTACATGCACGAGATTCCAATTCTGCGTTGCATTCACATGATAAGCGGTGACCGGCATTATGAACGAATAATTTGTTTTATTCACGGTCAATGGCGAGAAACAATCTGCACAACGTTACGAGAAATAAATCTGGTGAGAAACAATCTGCACAACGTTTCGAGAAATAAATATCACGTAAATTAATTACCATCGTTGTCCGTGGCTGGGAGTATCGAAGTAGACTTTGGTTTCTAAAGTTTAATTTGAGAAATGAATCTCGTCATCAGGTGCTAAAACTGAACAATTTTTTTTTGTTTCAAACAATTAAACTACAATGAAGGTGTGAACACCATTGCGTTTAAAACCATTGTCTAAAACAAAAAAAAATTGTTAGTTTTAGCACCTGATGACGAGATTCATTTCTCGAAACGTTGTGCAGATTTGTTTCTCACCAGTGACCATGAATAAAACAAATTATTCGTTGATGAGTTGTTTTTTAGAATCTGTGTAGACCGAGGGGCGAATTTTGATGTTTTTTTTCGTTTTTTTCTCGCATATTGTTTGAAAGTTCCTGTAATTTGCTTGTTTGGTGAATTTTGTCGAAACAAAAACTTTCCGCAGACAAATAATAATTTTATGCGGAACTGTTTCAGACCTTTTTGCAGAATTCCTCATGGGTTTTTCACAAGGGTGCTAGCAAGTTATACAGTACAAAATCCTAAAAAATACAAGTACAAAATCCTAAAAAATACAAGTACAAAATCCTAAAACATTTATCTAAACGAGCCTTCCTTTTAGCAGTTTATGTGCTTCAGGCATACCCTGCATTTACGTACTGGAATGGTTTCACGATATTTTATCGAATGAACGTTTGTTTGTTGTGAAAAGCATGTTCGGTTGAGTCGATCTGGTGATAACTCCAGTTTGGCGTATCTACCGACTGCTGATTTTCACTAGAATAGGCAAAAAAAAGGTGAAAAATGTTTTTTTGGACTAATATTACCTCTATTTGACTGTCCAACCTTCGCTCTTTCCAACCAGGCATGCCGTACTGGACTCAGGGAGCACCGAAGCAGTACTTCATCTCTAAAATGTGCGCCACGCGGGCGGTCTGCGACCACTGGAAGAAGACGACGACGCCCCGATGCGAGCGGATCGGCTACAATGACTGGGAATGCTCCGAGTGCTGCCAGGGAGACAGATGCAATTATTTCGTTACGGTACGTTAAAAGATAATTGCTTGCCGTGGTCCAGAAGGGACAGTCTTATTCACTGAAGCAATCTTAACTTCCAGCTGGGCAGCAGCTCTCTCAAGTGCAGCTGGATCGTGCCTCTCGTCTCACTCGCGCTGTCGATCGTATGGTGGAGAAGACAGTGACGTGCCTCGCCGCCAGTGCTTTTAACGTTTAATAGACTAATCGTAATCAGGAGTACATATTTTGCCAACTTTTATCTTTTTAGCCGCCGTGTCCGGGAGAGGAACGGTCTCACGTTGTTTGATATCTTTATACTGTAATAAAAGTCGCATATTTTCTATATGGAGCTTTCGGACTGGGTTATTTAACGCAACTCGTTTAGTCGAAGAAGCCTAAATGGGTATCTTAGAGCGAAAGTCGTTCAGGTTTCAAAACCAAATACAGATGGCATGGAAACCTCAACTCCTCAAACCTCCCATTTATGAGCCATGGAATGAAGTTACTCTAAAACTCGATCAATGTATCGAATAAATAAGCGACGTTTCGCTAAATTATTTATAGCTTCATCAAGCTTCTAAGAATAAACAAATACAGAAGAAAGGCTGTAAACATGATGTTTTCAGATAGTTTTTATCCACCTGATGAGTCCATACCACATAGACGAAACGCGTCGTGGATAATTCATCATTTTTTCTGTATTTGTATATTCTCAGAAGCCCGATGAAGCTATTAATTTAGTGAAGCGTCGCTTATTAATTATATACATTGAGCAAAAAGTGATCGAGTTTTGGATTAATTTCATTGTAAAATTACTTATCGAGAAGAAGATGCCAGTTTCATTCGTTGAGCTATGGAAACCAAAGCTCGTCATACTTAAAATTTTGATGAAATTGGCCATGGCAACGTCTGCTCCTCGGGTTATCACTAAGCACCGTCATTGTCCGCCACACGATCGGTTGTTTAAAAGAAACGTCAAATTACACTTTATTCGTGAACGATCGGCCGACAAGTTTGCTCTTCGGGCGTTACAGTCAAAGCACGAGCGCTTGCAAAGCCGGCGTGAGATTCCCGTTGGAGCCGCGCCGCCCGTCTCGTGTGATACGACTTGATACGCAGCCATTTTGTAATATACATTTATAAAAACTTTACATTGCGAGAGTAACAACTGAAGGGACTCGGAGGGGAAGAGAAGAGAAAACGCATCCTCGAATGGAAAATGTACAACGCGTGGATCGGCCGAGGGCGGCGAGGAGTCTAAGCCGACCGACTAAAGTTTTAAACCGCAAGATTTTTAAAAACTAAAATACCGCAGTTTAGAAACGAGCTCTCCATCTGTCAATCCTTCCAGGCCTATGGCCAACCACCGAGTCACGGTGCGCGCAATTTCAAACTAGTGCGTCTCAATTTCACGCACCAGTGACGAGTTCAAAACTGTTACCACTGCGGGCAACTGCGTCGGGGACTCGCGGGCCCGCCGCCCCCTGGCCGGAATGGGAGAGGGAAAAATCTGAACGGGCAAAAGACGCATTCGGCGGCTTGCGGTAAAAGCAGCGCCACAGAGACATGGCACGGACGAGCGGGGATAACCGCGAGCCGCGGCGAGGAGAGGAGAGGGAGAGTAAAAACTGCCAAACTGCCACCGGATTGGGCTGACTCGAACCACGATCGGCGAGAGAGAAAAAAATTGTCCGGCCAAGTCCCGGCGGCTTTTCTTCTTCTGCGTATATATATTTATATAAAGCGTCCGACCGCGTGCGGTTGCTACGTGGCCGTTCGAGCTGCCCGAGAGGCCGCTCACTGCGCTTACCGCGGGCAGGGGGAGCGCGGCCCTGCGGGATGCCGAGGAAGCAGCGAGGAGGGGCCGAGGAATGTTCGATGACGGTCGCGGCCCAGAGGTTTTACCGCAGGATGCGGTGCTGCGCGTACCACGTCTGAAAGGCGCTCCACTTCAGGTCGAGGTGGAATTTGCGGCCGCCCACGGCCTGTCAAAACTTGCCCGTGGCCGGGATCCAGATGGTGGGGCCGGACTGCTCCTGGATGACCGCCTTCACGTTCGAGTAGATCTCCTCGGGGGTGTCGCCTTGGACTAGGGCTGAGACAAAAAAAAATTGGGAAAGAGTAAGTGAATCGATAATGGAAATGGAAAAGAAAATCAAATTCCCTGGCTTTCCAGGTTTTTTCATAGCCCGCTCAAAAAATTTAACACGACCAAGAAAACCTGAACGCTTGACATCTTCACCGCTAAATTACTTATCGAAAAGCGCTAAACGCGAAACAATATTCAGTGCTATCAGTAAAAATTCGCGGGAGTTATTATTAAAGACCTTCATTGTTTCAATACTGCATTTCTGCCGATTTTTCTTAAATAGATTCCAGAAATAATAATGATGCTAAGAACGCCGCCGATCAAATGTTTTGCGAAACAAAGTCTAAAACGGCTGATTTTCCCGTGCATCTTCATAAAAACGCTCATTTATTATTATTATTATTATCCGTTCAGTCGTTGCCGACTCTCGGAGTCTTCATAAGCCAACATTCTCCAGTTCGTTCTGTCGTTGTACAGCGAAGACTGCTCTTTTCATCCAGACTAATCTCGGCTGTTGGTCATTCCGAAGGCTTTGATCCAACTGCGTCATGCCTATCCAGATTACTTGGAGCAGCCAGTTGCTCTTATAAACGCTTACAAATAGTGACAATTTAATAACGCTGTCGGCATTTTTTTGACGGTACTAGAAATAATGGTTTGCAAGAACATTTTGCTCAACACCTCGGTCCTAGTTCGTATAATCTGAAGGCGTAAAGCGTTGAGGATGTGGCGTTGAGTTGAATTGGGTTTCATAAACTCATCCGATTATCAAAAATACACCGAGCTATCATTTCTCATCGCATTCACCAATTACTCATTTGTTATGGAATTGGGCCCTAGTAGTCTAAAAAATAAATCACCGAAAACATAGATGAAAATCCAGATGGTAAAAGACTAGTTTTAGCAGCAAGTTCTGTCATAAAATGTTTCCGATAAACAAGTTCGTGTGACACAGCTTTGCCGAGTAACTTAAAATTAAGCGCTCCGAACGAGAAAAGCCCGAGAAAAGCCGAGACATTTTCCACGACTCGTTAGATTCCCTAACTTTGCGCATGACTGGCTCACCGGTGAAGTACTCGTTGAACTCCTGCTCCAGCTTTAGCGCCCTCTCGTACGTCTTCCTGGCCTGCTCTTCCGTCATCCGCTTGTTCATCTCCCTGCGAAGGAAACCCAATGAGTGTTGTTTTCGGGAAGTTAATCGCAGCCCGGCCCGGTTCGCACTCACATTATGGACTCTGGACTCTTCGGCTTAATAAATATGGCTACGGGGTAGAGGCCGGCGATCTGCAGCCTCTTGATGGCGTTCCCGCTCACGTCCAAGATGCAGTGCTTGCCCTGGAAATACAGAAATTCTGGAAAAGCCGAGCGGAGATTTCTCGCGTTCATTGCCAACAGCGGAGTCGCTACTTTACCTTCTCGCAGATTTCCCTCACGGAGGCCACGCTGGTGCCGTACAGGTTGTCGTTGTACTGTCCGGCCTCGATGAACAGGTGGTTGAGGATGTCCTGCTCCATCTGCTCCCTGGACGCCACGAAGTGGTAGTCCCGGCCGTCCACCTCGTACTCGCGCTTCGGCCGCGTCGTGTCTGTTAGGGGAGAAATGGAAACGCCGAGTTGTGAACGTGTTTCGGTCCCGATCGACTCGGAAGAACGTTGCGCAGCAGCGATTTTCAACCACTAATTTTTTACACGAGTCGCGTCAGAAATTATTGATTTTAATACATTTTCCTAAAAATGTTGTCCAAAAATAGTAGTAATGAATAAGAATCATTAATCAGAGATGGATCCTGGCGTATTTCACACAAAAAAGTTTTTCGATAGACAGTAATTTGAAAAACTAAATCATCAACGACGCATTTTAACGAATGTGAAACATTTTTTTAATATATACTGATATGCTAACGTCGTTGGCGAATTTTGCGTGGAAAACTAGATCACGAAAAGACGGTTCGACACACATTTCAAAAACAGATTTGGAAAAACTAAAAGGATTAGAAGAGGAACTTCATCCGGGCCGTGACTGCTGTTATAAACTTTTATTACTTAAACTCAATCATTATTATCGCTTATGCACGACGTTTCGGCTAATTTAAAGCCTTCTTCAGGTGCTATTTTATTGGAAAATAGTTAACAGTTATAAACTTTTCGCGTGAGCCCAAACACCCAACAAGGGAACTTTAGTTAATTTCACAAAAATTTGGAAAATCATCTTACTGAGGCATTTTTACTAGGCGTATTTCACTCAAAAAGGTTTTTCGATTGACAGTAATTTCAAAAACTAAATCATCAATAAGGCATTTTAACGGCTGTAAAACATTTTTTTAATATATACTGACAAGCTAACGCCGTCTACGAATTTTGCCTGGGAATCTCGATCACGAAAATTCACACATTTTCAAAAACAGATTTGGAAAAACTAAAGGGATTAGTTAATTTTCCCAAAAATTTTGAAAACCATCTTACTGAGGCATTTTTACTAGGCGTATTTCACTCAAAAAAGTTTTTCGATTGACAGTAATTTCAAAAACTAAATCATCAATAAGGCATTTTAACGGCTGTAAAACATTTTTTTAATATATACTGACAAGCTAACGCCGTTGGCGAATTTTGCCTGGGAATCTAGATCACGTAAATTCACACATTTTCAAAAACAGATTTGGAAAAACTTAAGGGATTAGTTAATTTTCACAAAAATTTTGAGGTATTTTAAAAATTCCCTGACATTCCCATTTTTCCCGACCCCTTTGCCGGATGAAAATCACTCGCTCGGTTCAAAGTTCAAACGCTACGAAACGCCGGCCTCACGTGGAACACAGCTTCCGAACTTGTCGGGGAACTCCGAGATGAGGTCGTCGTTGATCCGGTCCTTGAGCGGCCCCAGGATGATCACCGGTCTCGTGTACCTCACCTCCTGCTGCTGGACGGTCTCGTACGACAAGATCGGCTCGTCCGGGCCCCCTATAAGAGATGCGGAAGTCAAAAAAAGGAAAAAACATCAAAGATTGTTCGGCCGTATCGCCGAACAATCTCGGAGCACGAGCAATGACTCAAGTATCGATTTGCGCTGATCTGATTGGGCAGAAACAGGTTTTGGAGTCTTTCTCGTTGCTCGAGTATGGTACAAAAAGAAGCGGTGGTACGGGTATAAGTCTCTACGAGCACTTACGCAGGCTGCCCGCTTCGCTGCAGTTGTCGCTCGCGCTGGGTGGGATAGCGGCTGAGAAGAGAAGAGAAAAAAAAGTGAGAAGCGGTCAACGGCAACGAGAGCAGCAACAGCTAACGAATCAACCGCTGCAAATCCCAATCTTACGTTCGGCATCGCTGTTCTCCTCGGCGCTGTTGTCCTTGCTCTTCATGAAGGGAAACTTGCGCGAGAACGAGAAGTTCTTCTTCTTGCGCTCGAGCGTGGAAGTCTGTTAACGGAACGGAGTTAGCAAAGTCGTAAAATAGTAGGTGCAGGTCAGGTCAACACCCATCAGCACTTTTAAAACGCAACTGCTTTATCGGATTATTAGTACGCGGAAATGCCGGTGGTTGCGTGCGCAGATATTGCGTGTCCATTTGCTCACGTTGTTTCGAGTCGCGTCTTCATGATTTCGTTTCCTCATCAGGTCGAACCCCAACTGTTATGTTTCTATAATTACTGCTGTCAATTTGTGTCAATTGTTAACGTAACCAACAATCTAAATAGTCATGAGGACTATCGTATATCCAACTATTGGACATACTATGCCGGTGCTCCGACTAGAGGTATATACGGTACCACTACAAAAAGGATACACGCATGCCAACCAGTGGATTTTACTAAAATTGAATTGCGAACATGTTCGGACCAGTTTCCGTTGGGATACTAGCTTCGGGCACAGCGCAACTACGCCATATCACCGCTTCTTCATGAGTCTGGATATTGGATTCACTCAATTTTGAAACAAAACGTATCAAACAAAAAATAAAGGAAAGAAAAAAAACCTGGACACATAATATCGGCGCACGCAACCAATCGCTATGTCAAAAACAATAAGTAGAAAAACGTTCGTGAAATTAATTTTCTAACAGCCGCCGGGTCTTACATCCAGCCCTACTCACCCTCGCATCTCCGGTGCTATTTTTCCCTTGAAATTTGACCGACTTCAGCCTGGCCCTCTCCTTCCTCTCGACCCTAGAAGGACATTTTACATCAGGATATTAGTCACAAATCCATCGACAACAACTGCGTGTTCCCCGACAAAAAAGACCGGGTCTTATATTACTTTCTGCTCCAAAATAAGCATCGGGGCATGTCTTATTTTTGTCTTTTACAACAATCTGCGGCATGCACAAAAAGTATGGAAACAGTATGATAATTGCCGTTTACGAGTAAATGAAAAGGAGTACCAGTTTCAAAGTACATCTGTGATAATGCTTTCAACACATAGTTCATGTATCAACAATGGGGGGAAAAGAGTCAATTTTCTGCTTTCGAAACCATTATTTCATTTCACAGTTGTTTCTTCGCCGTTATACATTTACTCACCAGCACGCGCCGCACTGCGATTTCAATAACATATAGGCTGTCTTGCATTTTTTTGGGGTCCGAATTATTTATGCAGAATTTTTTGGGTCCGAATTTTTTGGGGTCCAAATTTTTTCTGCACAACCTTTTGGGGTTCTAATTTTTTTTGCAGAATGTTTTGTTAATGACGACCAGAATGTTTTGTGTCCGAATTTTTTCTGCTAAATTGTTCCTGTGCTCAGTTAATTCTGCAGAGTTTTTTGGGCCCGAAGTTTTTCTGCAGAATTTTTTGGAGCCCGAAGTTTTTCTGCACAACTTTTTGGGGTCCTAATTTTTTCTGCACAACTTTTTGGGGTCCGAATAATTTTTTTCTGCAGAATTATTTCCGCGAAATTCTTTCCTGCAGAATTATGCATGAAATGTTCAATGGGGGCTCGATTATGTAGTAGTGATGAACAAAAAAGTGATGACAGTCAAGAATGATTATCACGCAAGTACGACCAAAAATTGCAGTTTTCGCCGCGTGTCGCAACAGAACAGTAATTGCGCTGGGTCTTATTTGTCGGAGAAACACAGTACGTAAACTGCTTTTCACAAGTTCGAGTCACCAAAAAACTTGCCTTCTTTTGCTGGGCACGATTCCCATGCCCTCCTCCTCGCCATCGGCCAGGATCTTCCTGGCCTGCCACCACTCGTCGTCGCTGGCGTTGGTCACGTGCAGGATATCGCCGTACTTGAACGGCAGCCCTTTGCTGGGCAGGCCGCTGTCCTTGACGGGATCGTAGTCGAACAGCGCCCTAGGTACAAATTCAACGGGCAAACATTAAAAGCTTGGGTTTACCGACATACTAACCGGCTGCTCGAAAGCGAAAGCGAAACAGCGACTCGCCTCACGTAGAGCGACCTCTTCTGCGACGTCCGCAAGCTGCCCATCATGATCTGCTCCCGAATGTCGTGAAGTTTGGCCTCGAACCGGTTGTATTCTGCGGGGCAGATAACACGCACGCAATTAAAAAAAAAATAAAACAATGCATCGGTGTTTGCGCAGAGATATCGGCTGATTATGATAACGAAAACGGTGACGACGACAACGGTGGAATTCGAGCGTCGTGTCAATTCGTGGCAGCTCGGAGACCAGCTTAGTTTAAAAGGTAAGATTTTCGCCCATGGGCCACCATGAAATGCAATGGTTTTTTTTTAAACCGGTTCATAAACTTTAAATTCAATGTTATGTAAAGGATGCTGAATTTCCAACGAGCCACATCTTACACACGTCCTTTTTCTAGATAAGTACACCTTTAAAAAATATTACTATGCAAATTTGCACATTTTTACGCCCCTGGTGATATGCAATTACGTAGTTATATTTTTAACCTGCATGTAAACGTCAATTACAGCGTAAATGTGTGAGGTCTTAAAATGGGACGGGGGTTTTAAAATCCCCAATTTTTTGATAATTTATTGCCGAAAATAACAATTGTGAATTACGTTTTTTCGGTGCCGATTTGCTCGAGATCTAGATTGGTACTTCGCTCGAGATGCGTGCTCGCTTATTTTCCTGAAATTACGACCCGAATTTTCCACGGGCTGCAACTAATTCACAGAATCTTATCATTTTCAAAAATTACGCACGGGTCCATATGTGCCGAAATAAATTTGACGGTTAAAAATATATCAATGTTGTATATATAACGAGGGCTGCAAAAATGATAATTTTACAATACAATCAAAAATGTAATCGTATTTAATTTGAGCGTGGACACTTACGCTTCATTCACACATGCAATTTCTGCCCACGTACAGAGATAATTTTTTCTTCTTACCGAGGTTTTTGGCAAACTTTGCACTACATAAAAAGAAAAAAATTTCTTCCGTACGTGGGCAAAAATTGCATGTGTGAATGAAAATCAACAGAACCCATCATTTGCTGTGGGTGGGAGTATCGTAAGTATATAAAAATTCAAACGCAGCCAGTATTTATTCTTTTCTAGCACGACGTTTCGATGAATCACCATCTTTATCAGGTCTCGATAATGCGTCTATGTAATTTCCCGGCCAAATTTGGCATGCTGAGTACGCCCACACTTACATAATCGTAACTTTTTTAGCTTTGAGAAATGTTTTTAATAAAGGGAGCACCTGATGAAGATGTCGATTCATCGAAACGTCGTGCTTAAAAAGAATAAATACTGGCTGCGTTTGAATTTTTATATACTTACGTGTGAATGAAGCATTACCCATGCTTTCTCCTGATACTAATTCTCACTAATACAAGGTGCCGAAACCATGATTTGCGACTTATTTTTTCCCTAAAGCCGGTGCTCACCTCCGCGCCGCGCAAACTCACCGTCGGGTCTGTATTGAGCGAGTATAGTGACTGTCTGTCCGGCCCCCTTCAGCGCAGCGGCGGCCTGTTCGTGAGTGGCCACTCGGAGGTCCACTCCGTTGACCTGTAAAGAGTCGAGAATTAGCGTCGGTGGTCCGATGGCCCCCAAACCAGCCCCGGATTCACAACTCACCGACAAAATCTGGTCTCCCCTCCGGAGCGAGCCGCTCAGATCGGCGGGCCCTCCAGCCAGGATGAAAGAGATGAAGATTCCCTCGCCGTCCTCTCCGCCCACGATGTTGAAGCCCAGGCCGGTAACTCCCTTCGATAGGATCACCTTGCGCGGCTCCCTGCAGATGTCGTCGTCGCTGCCCGACTTGTGGTTGGCTGTGGCGATGGGGTCGGGGAGCGAGGGCGTGCTCGGGGTCGTGACCCGCGCCGCTGTGGGATAAGGGAAACGAGTTGAAGGGCCTGCACGGATGCCGCGAAGGGCATTTATGCCCGACTGCATGCCCGGTGAAAAAGTGACATCTTGCAACGTCAGCCTATCGTCAACGCGCCAACTTCAAAAAATGCTATAATTATAAACATAAGGTAGGAATTGCTCAATTGTCTCTTGCCTGGAAAACATTAGGTCCATTTCATTCGCTCGTCGTTAGGATTTCATTTGCGTTAATTTCATTTGCTCTTTCCCGAAATGGGCCATGCAGCCGCCAGGAAGCAGGGGGGCGTAAGTACCCTATTAAAAATCTTTCTGCATAATTCTGCATACTCAGCAGAATTTTATCTGCGGAAGTCTATACAGAATTCTGCATAAAATTGATACCTTTTTATGCAGACATTTTTGTGCAGATTGAAATGTGCAGAATTATTTCTGCAAAAGTAATTCTGCAGGAAGTGATATGTAGAATAAATTGTGCATACATATTTCTGCATGAAATTGATACCTTTTTACGCAGATTAAATTAAGCATACATATTTCTGCAATTCTTAAAATTTTCTTGCGTCCAAATTTTTCCTGCACAACTGTTTGGAATAATAACTTTTTCTGCAGAATTTTTTTAATCCGAATTTTTTCTGCACAACTTTTTGGGGTCCTAATTTTTTTCTGCAGAATATTTTGGGGTCCAACTTTATTCTGCAGAATATTATCTTTCGGTAATATTTTCTGCAGATTTTTTTAACAGAAAACTGTGCAAAAAAAAATATTTTTCTGCAGAATTATTTCCGCGAAATTTTTTTCTGCAGAATTCTGCATGAATTTTTCAATAAGGTATTCGAACGCGTAACGGCGGTTGTATTGCCTATACCGGGAACGAGCGCAGCGAAATTAACACCTAAAATTTCACGTGAAAAAAAAACGTGGTGCGGTGGGAATTGACCAAACGTTTACCGGGCAAGTGCCAATTACGCAGCCGTGCCTTATTTATCGCATCGCATATACAAAAAGCTGAGTATCTATGGTATTGACGATGCAAAACGTAACATCTTCGTAAACCGGGAGTTAGTGGGTAAACAGCGATGCGAAACAAGAGGATTTACGCGGTGGGGGTGTCGGCATCCGGATAAGCTCGGTGTTGTGGTGGTGATGGTGGTGTTGCGTCTGCTGCGGCGGAGGAGGCGGTGGCGGTGGCGGCAGCGGGTCCTCGTCGTCCGCGTCGCACTCGTCGTAGACCGGCTTGGCCACGACCAGCTTGACGTGGTCGCTCGTTGCCTTCAGCGTGGCGACAGCCTCCTCGTGCGTCACGTTCTCCAGGTTTGTGCTTCCCACCTGAAATGGCAACGGCTCGTTAAGCAGCTCGCAATCATGTGGCCAGCTATGTCATATTTTGTCACATTTCGTCACATGCAAAAGTTATGCAATTGATTCTTAGTTCATCAAAATTCTAACAAAATATACCGTATCTGCAAAAATGTTACATCTTATTCAATTTTTTTTCCCTTTTTACACACGTTTTGGGTAACTGATTCAAGTTTTCATCAGCAAGCTCTATTGCCGCCTTGCCGCTTTGAATGATGGCATTTGCAGCTTCTACTTTTACAATATCTGCGCGGCTAGTACCGCAGGCCTCACGTAACATCTCCATTCCTGCATGCAACATTTTTTGGGCTGTTTCCTTCTTTTTGGTAATTTCCTCTTCATCAACAGACTTTTTTTGAGCCCAGTCTCCCTTATAATTTTACAGATAGGTCATGCATAAAAGAGATTTCTCTCTTTATTTGTTGAATTTTTTTTTAGAAATGAATGATAAACGCAGCCAATCTCGAGTAAACAGCTTCATCATGAAGCTATTAACTTAGCGAAACGTCGTGCTGTTTACTCGAGATTGGCTGTGTTTATCATTCATTTCTAAACGAAATTCCCAGCCACAGAAAAAGATGGTCGTCATTAATTTGGTGCATTTGTCACATTATTTTCCATTTTTTTTGCAGAAATTGTCACATTTTGTCACATAGGTTTCAAATTGTCACATTTGTCACATCGGCCACATCCCTGAGCTCGATCCTCGGCGCAGGGTCGCACGTTATTTTTGTTGCCAAAAATAATGGATTTTAAACACATTTTCCTCTAAGTGTCAATTTCTTATCAATTATTTTTTTAAACAACTACCTGAAATAATGGATTTAAAATACATTTTCCTGGAAATCTCAATTTGTTTTGATAAATCCATTACCAGAAACAACAGGGTTCATACACAAATTTACAAAATCATTTCCCTGACTTAAAGAAACCTATGGCATGTACGAAAGCCCATAAAATATCAGGAATTTTGGTTAAAACAAAATTGGTGGGTTGGGTTGCTGCCCCTCGTAAGATATTCCTGACTTTCCAGGTGCGTATGAGCCCCGAGTTACAATAAATTCCAAGTGCATTTTCCCCGAATTGTCAATTATGTTTTTCCAACGTAACAACGTGAATCCAGGTGCGTATGAACCGAACCCTGAACAATGAAATCCAAGTACATTTTCTCTACGAAATGTCAATTATTTTTTTTCCAAAACTACCACATGTGAGAACCCTGCCGATCAAACATAACAACGCAAAACTCGAGTACACGACTCGAGCCCGTACTCACGGCCACGAGCTTGTCCCCGACGGCGAGCCGCCCGTCTGCGCTTGCCGCGCCGCCTTCCATGACCTTCGTCACGAAGATGCCGTTGTCGCCGGACACGTGCTGGTTGCCGATCCCGCCGGCGATGCTGAAGCCCAGGCCCTTGTTGCCTTTCGCCAGGTTGATCTCGAACACGCGGACTTTGGCCGGCCGGCGCCTCCGTTTCACCGTCTGAGGAAAATGAAAGAAGAGAATGGAGGACATTGACGGTCCATCCGAATTCATCGCTCGCAGACTTTGGAACTTACCAGCCTGACCGTGTTGCCGGCCCTCTTCAGGGCGTCTACGGCGGTTGCGTGGGGCACATCAACCACGCTGACGTCGTTCACCTTCACGATGATATCGTTGACGCTGCAAGCGGACAAAGAAATGACATTAGCAACGCCGAATGAGTAAGTTGATAATTTCCACAGTCATATTCTTATTTCTTCAGTTCAAAGTTATTTCGATTATCACGTATTCCTTGACATCTTAATAAATAGTGTCATTATGAAGTCTCACTAGTGTCAAATTGTCAAAAAAAAAACATTTTTTTTGCAAGATTTTTTTAAACATAAACGTCTTAAAACAATTTGAAAAATATGTCCCCCCCAGTCTTCCCTCGGACATCAAATATTTCTAAAACAAAACATTTGGCGAAATGTTTCGCATTATTGGAAAAAATACGTCCCCCAGTCTTCACTCGGACATTAAATATTTCTAAAACAAAACATTTGGCGAAATGTTTCGCATTATTGGAAAAAATATGTCTCCCAGTCTTCACTCGGACATTAAATATTTCTAAAACAAAACATTTGGCGAAATGTTTCGCATTATTGGAAAAACCGT
>JAQFYZ010001516.1:0-22847 GCA_034695085.1 Cylindroiulus punctatus
AAATTTACAATTTTTACAATTTTACATTTACAAAGTCATCCCCCTGACTTTCTCAGACCAACCCAAGTAAATTTCCCTGACTTAAAAATTGTGTAAAAAACAGGGTGTTTTACAAATTTACAAATTTACAATTTTTACAATTTTACATTTACAAAGTCATCCCCCTGACTTTCTCAGACCAACCCAAGTAAATTTCCCCGACTTAAAAATTGTGTAAAAATACAGGGCGTTTTTTAAACTTTTCACACGTATAATGTAAAATTACTCGAAAACTATATTAGATGGAATAATCGCAATGTGACACCTTAAACGACAGCCCATAAAATATCAGGACTTTAGTGAAAATAAAATCGAATTTGGCCTACCCAATCACTCGTTATGCTGCATTTTTTTCAAACATTTGCAAACCTTTTCGCAAAAAAACAAAAAAAATGCAATAAAGTGAACCGGTTTTTGCAAAAATTTTGCATAAAAAGTAACCAATTTTCGCGAGTTTTTTTTCGCAAGAAAATGGTTTTCACCGCAGCCATCCCTCCTGACTACGAACCCAACTAGAGAAATGTTCTAGTTATGCCAATGCGCATGGTCCGCGTGATTTTAGCATGGACAAGAGGGGGAAAGCTAGTACATTTTTGGAAATCATTGGGAAAAAAAGAGGGGGTTAGGTGGTTATTACAGAATAAGCCAAGATCTTTTTGCATAGCAATATTGTGGATTTCTCCAATATTTCAGGGAGAGGGGAGGTGTAACAGACTATATAAATTGACTGATTTACCAGCAAACATCATAGTTTTCCCCGACTTTCCCTGAATTTTCAAGTGCGTATGAACCCTGTATATGTTACCGTTGCCAGAGATGCCCAAAAACCAACCTGAACAAGGCCGCCACACGCAGCTTGGGCCACCCCATCTCCGCGAACGTCTGGCCGAAGACCGCGGGGCTCATCGCCACGTGCGGAAACGTCTTGGACGCGAAGGCGACGAACAAAGCCTGTCGATCTGAAAGCGAAATTCGTTAATTTGAAATCCCATTTTCCTCCGAGGACGAAAATCACTGGCCCACCCACCTTGCAGCGTGTAGTGCGCGGACTCCAGCAGGGAACTAACGCCGGCTTTTGAGTCGCTCGGCTCCGGCGCGAGGGCGTGCTTTTCGAAGCTTTCCTCTTCGACGGCCACGCAGGTAGCGGCTGAAATTTAGACACCGAATTGACGCTCGGACAATTATGCACAATCGAAGAGTTTCATTCATTCAGAAATTCAGCGATACTCACGGGACCCGTCTTGCAGCCTCCGGAGGATTTCCACGGCATCCGTTCCCACCAGTCCATGCTCGGAATCCTCGGAAAGCTGCAGCAGCTCTTCAACGGACACCCATTTTGTGAGCTCGTCCTAGGAATGAACGCAAAGATGATGACTGTCAGTCTAGCATACAAGTTTCTCGCAGCACCCCCTAAGAGCCTGTTTTAGGCACTACGGAAACATTCCCACATTATAATATCCACAATCACGGTGTACTCAAACAGGGAGCGTAAAGAAAACATTTTTCGAGTTTACCGACTTCTTTGAGGCTATTTAAAAAAATACTTACTATAGCTATACTCATTGCTCAATATACAAATTGGGAAATAAAAATCGCACATTTTCTTAAGAAAACAGTAACTTTAGATGAGCTTCTTTTCAAGACGATTTTATTATTAATGTCCCCCATATGTTCATGACCTTTGCAAGGAATAATTGATTTCATGAGATTCCTCGATTTTTCCAGGCCTTTCCAACATCCCTGACAATTTCTTGCTTCATAAAACAACGAGGAGTATGACGAGTATCAGTTGATGAATATATGAGATAGAGGAGTTGAAGTTTTCAAGATTCCCGACCAAATATAATTCCATGCCACATGACATGGAAACCTCAACTCACAGGCTCACAGCTACTCCTCAGATTCATCAACTCTACAATTTACTTACTCCCTTTTTTGATGAAATTGGGTCTTGGGCTCAATTTCATGATGCATCATGAAGCATGATGAGCTTGAAGAATTGATGAGTCTAAGAAAAAGCTGTGAGAAGTTTAGTTTTTCAAGTTCCTAGCCGAGTATCACTCCACTGCTCACATGGAAACCTCAACTCTTCACAGCAATTCCTCAGATTCATCAACTCTACTATCTACTTACTCCCATTTTTTGATGAAATTGGGCATTGGACTCAATTTCATGATGAGCTTGAAGAATTGATGAGTCTAAGAAAAAGCTGTGAGAAGTTGAGTTTTTCAACTTTTTCAACTAGCCGAGTATCACTCCACTGCTCACATGGAACCTCAACTCTTCACAGCAATTCCTTAGATTCATCAACTCTACTATCTACTTACTCCCATTTTTTGATGAAATTGGACATTTGACTCAATTTCATGATGAGCTTGAAGAATTGATGAGTCTAAGAAAAAGCTGTGAAAAGTTGAGGTTTTCAAGTTCCTAACCGAGAATCCCTCCACTGCTCACAACAAAACCTCAACTCTTCACAGCTGTTCCTCAGGTTCATCATCTCCTCGCATTCCCAGGCCCTTTTTCGTAGAAAACTCGATGAATCTGAGGATTAGCCGTGAGGAGTTGAGGTTTTCAAGTTTCCTGACCAAGAACCAGGCTGTTCCTCAGATTGATCAACATTCTTTTTAATTCCATTGGTCCATTCTGAGGGATTGCTGTGAAGAGTTGAGATTTTCAAGTGTCCTGACTAAGTACCATATATGGATTATATTATGGAACTATTATGGAACGATATATATCGTTCCGCGTCTCCGGCCAACATGGAAACCTCAACTCCTAGCAGCTATCCCTCAGATTCATCAACTCCTCACTCATTTTTAATGCAGTTCCAATGCAGTATTGGAAATTACATTTAAATTTTACATACAAATTTCAATTTCGACACTGCTCGACTGCAGCCACCGAGAAGCCAGGAATGCCGCAAATCACGGTTTTGCTGCCCGTTAGTGTGTGTCACCTCATGGTGGGGCCATGGGAGGGGTCAGGGGTCAGGGGTCAGGGGTCAAATCTTAGGCCTGACATAGGAGGAGAAGGCCAAAAATTGCATTTTTTTTCAAGCTATGATACTGTTGATAACTAGTATGCATTCACCTAGGCGTTGCTACGCGACCCCAGAAATCAACGATTATCCAGTATTCGCCACCAGAATGCGAGAGAAAAATCTGCTGACCTTTGACCTCAGCGTCGATGGAACGCGCACCAGGAATGTGAGGACGGAGGCGGCGGCGATCGAAAACGGAAACGTGAACCTCCTGACTGCGATCAGCTCGAGTTTGGGGGCCGACATTTCCGACGCAGCATGCTCGAATGTCTGTTTGTTATACCGAAAAATTAATTAATTTGCCAATAAATCAATGAATGGAAAAATGGAAAATGGAACGAAAAATGACGTTCGAATTCGAACTCCAAATTCGAACATCGGACATTCCATACGTGCCTGTTTCATCAAGCCATTGACGGCGCTGGAATAGGACTCCTGCGGTCCCAGCGGGGCGCGGGGCAGGCCCCAGCCGCCGCGGTCAACGGCCGCGCACTTGCGGACGTCTTCGCAGTAAAAAAAAGCGACGACTTGGTCGCTAAATTTCGTTTTCCAGCTCAAATAACTGGAGGTCGAACACTGTGTACTCGAAGCTGCCCGCGCCATTTTTCTGTTCGACAGGAAAAAAAAAGAACAGCTGCACGCGCACGGCGGCGCTTCGGCTGCCGGACGGCCAGGGGGCGGCCATGCAGTACCGGGACCTGGAAGACAGGGGCATCGCATAAATAACAATTTAAATTTGGGCTGAAAAACTCAAGTCCATAATTAGTGATAATTTGCTGTCTAGTTTTGTAGTGTTTCTCCAATGACATTGCTAATTTTTATAACGTAAGTATGTGTGATGATCGCATATCTCAAATTCATCGTTTTGGTAAAATTTTGATAAATGCAAGTTACTAAAGTTACTAAAGTCCATTATTTGCTATCAAGTTTTAAATTTTTTTAATAAAAGTTTCGTAGGTTTTTCTCCAATGGCAGTGCTAATTTTTAAAACGTAAATACACTGTATGTGCATTGTTGGCATATCTCAAATTCATCGTTTTGGTCAAATTTTGATAAATGCCTGCTAAAGTTACATTATTTATATACTAAAGTCCATTATTTGTTACCTGGATTTACAATTTTTTTTTAAAAAGTTTAATTTTGAATATGTAGATATGTACACTGTTGGCCTATCTAAAATGCATCGATTTGGTCAAATTTTGAGAATTGTATACGAGAAAGGGGCAGTGCAAAATTAGCATAACAAATTTGGGTTAAAAAATCTCAACGTTTATAATTTGCTGTCTAGCTTTGTAATTTTTTTCTCCAATGACAGTGCTAATTTTTAAAACGTAAATATGTTCACTGTTGGCATATCTAAAATGCATCGATTAGGTCAAATGGGGAAAAGGGGAGTAAGTATTTTTCATGTAATTTTGTGTGTTAAAATCCTTGATTATTATCGAAGGTATCGAGGAGGTGGATTGCAAATATTGCACGAACAGTTTTTTTAAAAATAAATTGAGGTCAGCCAAACACTGTGAGAGCACTGTTTTTACAGGAGGAATGCCATCTTTACAGCAGATTTAGATTCCTTTTGAAATTTAACACAGACTTCATGTGTCCGCAAACATAGAACAAGTCGAATATTTCAGTCAATTTTCATAATTTGCATTGCTTTAGAATAGATATTGACTGTGAAACAGTAAACATTAATTTCCTTTTTTTTTTTTTTAAATTTAAAACAATTTTTTTAGTCTAGAAAAGCAAGTGATTTTCTAAAGAAAAAGCTGCAGCCATTGTTGTTCTTACCTTGAATCAGTGAAGAAAACTTCAAGTATGATTTGCATCCAATAGCGTATTTCTGTGTTCGGCTCCTGACTTTAGCGTTAACTAATAGCTAGCTACCTGTGAAAGCAAGCGTAATATGGTGAATTTCCTCAACTTCTCCAAAATGGTCACTTTTGCCCGACAATTCCATGTCCTTTCAATTTTCAGCATACCTTCATATCTCAAACAAAAGCAAACTTCTTCGGCTTTTAATTCTTCACTCGGGCACATATACCGACTGCGCGTTCGCGCGATGCGGCCGCATGCATCTGCGGGGAAAACGAAAAATAAATTGGCGACAAACGTCTATAGTGCATAACAAACTTTAGTTCTCTATAGTGAAGGCACTGCGAACAACCATCTGAAAAAATCGAGTGTTATCGAGAGTGTGACATAAGTCAGTTTGTGAACCGAGATTCAACGGGTGAGAGATTGGGTCGGGAAAGGAGCGGTCGAAGAAACGAGAGTAAAAGTTCTGTTAATAAAAGTGAGAAAAAGTATACCGTATGTTAAATGTAAAAAAGAAACGAGTATTTGCATAAGAAACGAATAAACTAAAAAAATAGCTGAATCTATCCGAACAATATCATCGGCCCAGTCACCGGGCCATAAACTCACTAAAATACATTTTTGCCACCCAGGGGCCAGCAAATCGATGCTTACATGCGCAGATGTTGTATGTCCGCTTCTGCGGTGAACACGACTGCCTCGGTAGTTGCTGCTACAACTGTCATGTGACCTCCAATGCATATAATAACTATAATAACTTCGATTGTAACTATTTAAACTATAATACATTAGTAAAATTTAATTATGATGAAGAGTTAATTTTTACTATAATCAAGAGTTAAATTTAACTATTATAAAGAGTGAAATTTAACTATAATCTAGAGTGAAATTTCATCAAGAGTTAAATTTAACTATTATAAAGAGTGAAATTTAACTATAATCTAGAGTGAAATTTCATCAAGAGTTAAATTTAACTATAATATAAGAGTTAAATTTAACTATAATCAAGCGATAAATTTAACTACAATCACGAGTTAAATTTAACTATAATAAAGAGTCAAATTTAACTATGATGATGAGTGAAATTTAACTATGATGAATAGTTAATTTTAACTATATTCAAGAGTTAAATTTAACTATAATATAAGAGTTAAATTTAACTATAATCAAGCGATAAATTTAACTACAATCACGAGTTAAATTTAACTATAATAAAGAGTCAAATTTAACTATGATGATGAGTGAAATTTAACTATGATGAATAGTTAATTTTAACTATATTCAAGAGTTAAATTTAACTGCAATCAAGAGTTAAATTTAACTATAATCAAGAGTTAAATTTGACTATAATCAAAAGTTAAATTTAATCATAATCAAAAGTTAAATTTAACTATAATAAAGAGTAAAATTTAACTACAATCAAGAGTTAAATTTAACTATAATCAAGAGTTAAATTTAACTATAATCAAAAGTAAAATATAACTATGATGAAGAGTTAAATTTAGCTATAATAAAGAGTAAAATTTAACTATGATGAAGAGTTAAATTTAACTATAATCAAGAGTTTAATTTAACTATAATCAAAAGTTAAATTTAACCATAATCAAGAGTTTATCATAGTTAAATTTAACTATAATCAAGAGCTAAATTTAACTATAATAAAGAGTTAAATTTAAATATAATAAGGAGTGAAATTGAATGAAAACAGCTGAAAATAGTTACATACATTACAGTTAATAGTTAATCTTAACTATAATAAAAATAATAACTATTTTGAATAATTATGTACCCAGCAACGACCAGATGTAGCACACCATTTTACAAACAGGACATTATTACTGGACATACGATGTGTGCGCATGCCACCATGGGACTTACAATAATTGAAATTGTGATTATCTTCGGTCCCAGTTCAGAACATAGGTCAAATGAATTTTGCAAAGAAACTGGACATACAATATCTGCACACGCAACCACCGAAACCCTTTCGTAAACTCCCGGCTCTGCTTCTCAACAGGTGGCGCTGCTGAAAGTTGCCCGCAGCGCCACCTGTCGGTGGAACAAGTCAAAATTCAATTCAATTCAACGCAGTACCGATGTGCTATTACTCACAGCGCCATCTGTGGCAGAAGTCGGCGACAGAAGCGCCCCTGGTGGCAAAACTCAACAAAATTTCATTCCTCGTAGCCCCGAACCGGGCAAAGCGTAAGAAGCTAAACACTCGTAGTTACGGTTAAAAATCGAGGAATAACCTAATGGAACGTTAGTCGACGAAACAAGCGATTAATAAAAATTCTCGTATATGTACAAAAAAAGGAAGGAAAAAACAACACTGGTTTCCCTCGTAATAAACAAATTATAAAATATATGGAAAGCGTACAAAACACGCACCAACCGTCTAAAAAAATCTATGAAACAAAGAGGAAAAAAACTGAATAAAATATAACTAGACGGGGAAATAAACACGGGATTCCGGCTCAGCGAAACAACGGCAAACTGAAGAGAAAAAAGAAAACGAAAAATTTGGGACCCAAGGTGGCGCCCCTGGCACCGGGCCCTAAACACTACGGCCGCGGCGTTGCAATTTCCCGGCGCAGGTTTTTTTTTTAAAAAAAATTAACAAATATTACTTTTTTATACGATTGCTTTTCCCGGCTCAATCGACCTTGTGAAATCGTCTGTATATGCTCTGCACGTAAGTGAACACGCACTTCCAGTCCGGCTTCTTCATGATGACCATGTCCTCGACATCGAGCAGCGGCGCGACATCACCCTTCTCTCTGAAATTTTGGGAAAAAATACATTAATGCATGGAACACAAACCAGCAACTAGAAAGCAAGATTAAAAATAATATTTTAAACAGGCATAAAAATAATAACTAAAAATTAAAAAAAAAAACATAATAATACAATTTTGATTATAATTTGGGATATTATAATTGTAAAAACATTAATATGATGAAATTAATGTGAAATTAAACATCAAAATAATAATTTAATAAAAATTCGAAAATAAGAATAACAGATAAAGACTGCCGAGACTGACACTTGCCATTCAGCTTGTAAAAAAATAATAAATAAAAAACCAAGGGACTGAAATGCATCACATTTGAATATGATTTCAAATTTATCCTAGTTTTGATCAAGAAATGGTAATTTAAAAAGTAAAATTGCAAATAAGAATTTAATAAAAATTCAAAAATAAACATAACCAAGAAAAAACGAGGGGTCAACAAATTTAACTGCCGAGACTGACATTTGCCATTCAGCTTTGAAAAAAACATAATAAATAAAAAACCAAGGGACTGAAATGCATCACATTTGATCACATTTAATCTAATTTTGATAAATAAATGATAATTTAAAAAGTAAAATTGCAAATAAGAATTTAATAAAAATTGAAAAAAGAAATGACCAATAAAAAACGACGGGTCAATTCAATTCATTCAATTTTTTTTCAACCAAATTAACTGCCAAGACTGACATTTGCCATTCAGTTTTGCAAAAAAATACCAAAAAAAAAAAAAAAAAAACAAGGGACTAAAATGCATTACATTTCAATCTGATTTCGATAAATAAATTATAATTAAAAATTAAAAATGCAAATAAAAATTTTAAAATAAAAATATTAAATAAACAAACCGATGGGTCAACCAAATTAAATTTGGACTCCAACACATCATTTTTAAATATGATTTTGATGTAGAGAGATTATACTCATCCTGCACTACCATCCAGTAACTCTAATATCATTTTGCTTACTCTTATCAACTTTTAACTTTTATTTACTTACCTTAAATTACCTTATCTTAAACATTTACCTTAAATTAATACTTATAAAAGCTTTGCTCACCATCTGGATACGAAAAATTAATGACTAACTAAAATTTCAGCGACACGGCGAATACGTGCGATAGTTATGTGCATGATTTGGAAATATACCGTGCGGCTTAAAAAAGAGCAATATACTGACTCGGCCACTCTGAAAGCCAGCTCGAAGTTGTGCCTCCTGTTTTTGGGGTTGAGCGAGTTGAAGTCGAAGGCGTCCGGGTAGAAGTGGTGGATCAGCGCGCAGAAGGCCATGCCGTCGTTCCAGGCGGTCGAGAAGTTCTCGATCTTAATATTCTAGACAAGCAAAAATAAAGTAAAATGAAATAGTTAACAAATAAATAAAGCAAAATCAGAGCACTCAGACAATTACATGTACATGGTTCCCCCAGAAACTCAACTTTTAACTTCCCCGACATTTCCAGATTTGAAAAAAAATTCCTCTGAAAAATGCGGTAATACGACTTAGGTGTGAAAATGCTAAATATATTGTTCATTGCTCACTATAAACATTGAACAGAAAATTTAATAAGGAACCAGTAATAGAGCACACATTTTAATAAAAAATTTCAAAGTTTCTGCAAATTTACAGTTTCATTATTGATCGCTTCCACAGAACTGCTCGCTTTGCTAGCTTGAGAAATAAAAAAATTACTGAGACATTTAAAATAAATCAATCTTCCCCTGCTCTTCCCTGACTTTCCTAGGTCTTTTCAACTTCCCTGACTTTTTCATGTTTACATGAAATGTTTACATGTTATAATTTTTTCCAGGTTTTCCATGTTTGGGGGAACCCTGAATTATCAACCGCGATAAAATTGCGGTGTCCCTTTTCGGACACCACTGGCTCCACACAGTGCGGGTGGGAGTTTACATGCAAGTTTGAAACTCACTTCATATTCCTTGGTCTTGCTTCGGCACCAGTTGAGCAGCATCTCCTTGATGGCCGTGGGGCTTCTCTGCAAGTTGGGTTTTGCCGGGGCCGCGGCAGGCGTGCTTAAAAAGTGGGAAAAGAACAGAAATTAGCATCACATGACCAAATATTTTCAGTTATAAATTCAGGTGAAAATTCTACTTACTGCCAACTAACAAACCACCGTACTAACTATAACATAGCCTCAAAACAATAAGAAAACAGAATGCGATGGAGGCCCCGACGGAGTGAAAACCAATTGAAGGCTTGAAGCTCAAAAGGGTCTAAGTGCCACGCAATACAAATGAGCTAATCCATGCAACATGATCCATGGACCAAGCCAACAGTACTCAAAAGGGTACCAGTGTACTAGCATTTTGTGGCACTTACACCCTTTTAAGTCTTCAATTGCGATGGTCATCGAGCACCGTTAAATTCTATATTACTAGTCAGATGGTGTGTTAATAGACAGTGCAAGATTGTCAAACACAGTTAAACAGCTATGATTAGACACAGAACACCAATTAGAAACATGCGTAACTGAGAGCGCATTCCGAGCAACGGAACCTGACATTACATTTCCAACTAAAAACAGCGTTGGACAACTGCGGTCAACCGCTAACTGCCATTTGGACAAAGATGGCTGGTTAGGCCCTATTTTACAGAGAGTTTTACTTAATTGCCCAAAACCGGAACTACCGTAAACATGCGTTAACAAATGCGGATGCGTGAAAGTAAAAAGCGGCTATACTTCGTATTATGCCCTGCTGCTGCCCGCTGCGCCATGGACATAATGAGATTGTGGGCTTCTCCCAACTGCTCGTCGGCTGGCCTGTGGTTATTGCAGGCAAAAGAAAGCAATAACGTTTTTAGCGGTGCATCGGGTTAGGTCGGTTAGGCATAAAAAAGCACGGCTATATTTGGAACAGGGTATAAGGTCAAAATGTTTTTTATCATCTAAACAACTGAAAAAAAATTTACTTTAAAAATGATTTATTTCAAAAATCTTGGAGTGATAAGTGTGGGAACAACAAACTTAGATTTCTTTTAATTTTTTTTAGTTTTAGTTGTAAATTTTACTGTAAATACAACCAATATTTCATAGAGCAAAATGTCGTCCAAATTCAAACTTAATGGTTAATTTGAAATTTATATGAGCTTAAATTTTAATTAAATTTAATTAAAAAAGCAGATTGAATCAATTTAAAAAAACTGGTCAAAAAATGTGGAGATGTTTGGGAAAACTAACCATTAATTTTGACTTTTCTTTTTTAAAATTATGTTTTTTTTATTTTATATTTCATAGAAACAATGTCGTCCAACTGCAAACTTTATGGTTAATTTGAATTTTATATGAGCTTAAATTTTAATTAAAAGCAGAGAGAAAAGCAGAAAAAAGTTAAAAAAGCAGAGAGAATTAATTTAAAAAAGTTGGGCAAATAATGTGGAGATGTTTGGGAAAACTAACTATTAATTTTGACTTTTTTTTAAAAAAGTGATGTGTTTCATATTTTATATTTCATAGAAACAATGTCGTCCAAATATGTTTATTTTTAATAGGCTGTAATTAATTTTTTTTTAAATGAGAAAACTGATTTTACACAATAAGAACAAGAAATTTGGAGAGATTAGTTTGGAAACCAAACTATTTTTTGTTGTTTAACATTTTTTCCAAAACAGAATTTAAAAAATAGCAGAACAAGAAATTTGGAGAGATTACTTTGGAAATCAAACTATTTGTTGTTGTTTAACATTTTTTCCAAAACAGAATTTAAAAAATAGCTGGACAAGAAACCTGCAGAGGTACATTTGCGAAAACAAACTGCATTGTTTCATTGAAATCCAATTAAAAATTTTTTACATTGAGCATTTTTTTCAAACAGACTAAAACAAAGTTGGACAAGAAATGGGGAGCACAAATTCAGTAACTAATACTCGATTTAAACCTACTGTAATTTTTATTATTACATGTGTTATTATTTAATTTTTTTTGTTTAAAACTATTTCCCCAAAAAATTGGTTTAAATTCCCCCTTATGTCCACCACACCACCAACAAAGCAAAAAGTCTCATTTTCCCCTAAATCCACAAAATCGAAAATTAAAATGTAAAAAAATAAAAAAAACTGCTCGAGTCTTAGGGACTTACTTGGTCCCTTTGGGGGCACCACCTGAGTCCATTCTCTGAAATCTTTCCCGGGGAGACACCGGCAACGGTTTTAGGTGCTTCGCTGAAAAAACAAATCAACCATTACTCGGATGTTCGTATCACCAAAAATCAAAAGCGAATAGAAGAAGAAGAAAAATCACTTTGTCCCCAAAAAAATAAAAAACCAAAACTTCATATCTAAAGCTAGCTAAGTTGGTAGTTGGACTTTAGCAAAAAAAAAAAAAATCATTTTTAAAAAATGAAAAATAAAAAAGTTTAAAAAAAGTAAACCGCAACGAGTCGACCCGAGTACCGCTGCGCGAGACCTCGCGGGGTCATGTGCATCATTGACCGGCGAGTATGTCCGAGCCCAGTGTCCGTCGAGCTAATAGCGAATAAGAAAAAGTCAAAATAAAGACAAAAGCCTTAGTAGACATTAAAGGTTATTATTGCTATCATTCTAGATGAGAAATCATAAGCAGCGACAAGCCATACGAGCATCAGCGAGAGAAAACGAGAGTTTAACGGGGCGATAAAGTTTAACGGAGGACAAAGCGGGGGATAGTTGGCAAAACAAGGATGGTAAATGATGATATAAGATGTAATAAGTAACTTCCCACTTAAGTAAGCTTAAATCAAGTAAGAAGGGGTAAACCAGCTTGAATCATCGGTTAGTCGTGTCTGGCAGCAGGAGCGCCATAGCACGACTGCTCGATAATCCAAGATGGCCGATGGGGGCCAAGTTAGCATGCAACCGGGTATGGGCCGGTAAGATCGGGCCCCGGGCACCACGGTATGAAACTGGAACAGCAGCAAACCATCAGAAAGAGAAAAAAGGCCCTTTACAAAAATAAATCGTCTTGACAACACGAAACAGCAGCACCGAAACAAGTTAACGGAGCTTAGATCCTGCGGCGAGGAGGAGCTAGGGCCGCTGGCCGAAGGAAGAAAAGAAAAGTGAAAGCGCAACAGAAAAAAAGCACGGGAAAAATATCGCGGAGCTAAATAAGACTACGTTACGAACAGAACGGCGTAAAATGACCCAGCGACATCTGTCCACTACTTCGGATTGGTTTCTGAATCTGGATGGCAACTAAGCTCGACGTACGAGGGAAAAAAACAAAAAACTGAAACCGGGGTGTTAGTGGCTAAAAAACAAAATCGCGGTCCGAAGCCCATTGCTGGGGCCTCCGGACCCAGACGCGCCGCCACGAAACTCCCGCCAAGTCCGATATTTGTCAGAATATGCTCCGCGGTCCTAACCTGCTCAATGATTTTGTTATCATTAAGTTATGATTTTCCATGAAATCAGAAATGTATTTATTTGGTTTATTATGTTGTGACATGACCTGTCATACCTTTGTCAACATCACTTATGCTTTTCTCCAGTACAGCAATATCTAAAGACTAAATACCACAGATTTCCACAAAATCCACGTTTCGTTTATATTTCTGCAATAAATAAAGAAACCTGAAAATATTTTCACTTGTTAGAGCCTTACTGCTTTTGGATGATTTTTATGCCTTGGTACAGGTTAGGACCATCTTATGCAAAAGTACCACATCCGCAGACCTAACCGGTTCCATGTCTTCCACAACAACTTAAGTTTTACTTACATTTTTGCACTAAAGAGAGAAAACTGGAAACATTTTCAGATGTCAGACTGCGTGATTATTGCGCCGCAGGTTAGGACCATCAACTGCGGTTATGGCATTAGTATGAATTTTTACACTTACGGACTGGCGATGAGCTTCGGGCCTCGGCACCTTACCATAGCCGCCCGCTCCTCCGGGCACACAAAAAGCCATTTCGGCGGTCCACCGCCGCGGTCGGGACGGTGGTCCGACCGCGGTCCGGGGCAAACTCAGCAAACCAATCCAAAGCCGCGGCCCAGACGGAAGCCCCGTTTCCCTCCCTCGGACCGGACTAGCAAGCGGCGGCGGTTGCGGGTGGTGTCCGGCCGCGGTCCCTTCCCACCGCGGTCCTTACTCCTCGTCGCTTTCCTCCTCCTCGCTCTCCTCCTCCTCCTCGTAGTACTGCTTGCGGGTTGTGGTTGTAGTGGTGGTGGTGTTGCCCGCGCGGCTCTGCTGCGTGTTCGAGCTCAGGTTGACGGTGGCCGTGGAGCGCTGCTGCTGCTGGACCTGCTGCGGCTGCGGCTTCTGCGGGACCTGCTGTGGCTGCGGCTTCTGCGGCACCTGCTGCGTCTTCTGCTGGCTGACGGTGGTGGTTGTCGTCTGGCGCTGGGTGGTCACCTTCTGCGCGGCCACGTTGTTGGCGACGGTGGGGTGCGGAGCTACGGGACGGAAATTAGGGACATTCCTGTACTGATTCTGCAGCTGGGGCGGTTGCGGGACATACTCGTGGGTGGGCCCGTAGGGGCCGTAGGGCTGGGGCCCCTGTGGTGCGTGTGCCTGATGTTGTTGTGGTGCCCGGTTCTGGTAATTCTGTTGTAAAGTGATTTGCTGCTGGTTCTGATAGTGTTGTTGCTGTGGTTGTGCTTGTGGTTGGTAAAAGTGGCCTGGCGGTGTGCCGCCGAGCGGGGGGCCACGGTACTGTGACTGGGTGGGTGGTTGCGGGCCGCGGGCCCACGGCTGCTGGGTCGGCGGTGCTTGCGGACCGCGGGCCCACAGCTGCTCGTTCGGTGGTGGTGGTTGCGGCGGCGGCTGCTGGGCAGCGCTGCGCACTTGAGTGGGTGGGGTCATGGGGGTGGTGGGACCGCTGCGTTGTGGCCGGCCAACTGCAAAAGAAACGGGAAGTTCGGCAAGAATAAACCTAGCGGCAAACCCGGTGGTTCGTGAAAAGAGCGGGAGGGTGTTTGCGGCACACGGGACGGGACGGGGCGATGCGGGACAAGACGGGACGGTGCGGGACAGGTTGGGACAAGACGGGACGAAGGATTTTTCCCGGTTTAAATTTTTTTTCCTGCCAAATTTAACCCACTTTTTTGTGCTGAATTTGGGGGGCCCTTGTGATTACCCACGGATGCCAAAAAAAATTCCACCACGGCATAATGGCCCCATAAAATATTTCCAATCAAAGGGCCTTAGGTCCCACACCCTGATGGATGCAGCGGTGTTTGCATGAAATAGCAAGAAAAAGTAAGTGTAAAATGTCCTTCGTGCAAATTTGGTATGTATGGAGGCAATACCAGCTGCTTTTCATCAAAAAAACTGGAATCAGAAATAAGCTAAGTTAAATGGAATTTTAAAAAATATGCTTAAGTGCATTCAAAGTAAGTTACGCGTAAGCTTTTCAGCTATTTTCAATATAGAAAAGTTGAAAATTAAAGATGCTAACGGGCAGTAAAATTAGTTTAAAAACGAGGAGAAAAAGAAAAAAAAGAAAATAAAAAAGGGAAAAAAGAAAAACAGGAAAAAAATATGCAAAATTCCAGGCCATATTTACCAAAGTCGACCCAAGGGTGGTCTCCATCACTCAAGTTGTAAAAAAAATCATCATCAAAAATGAACAGAACTCTTAGGGGGCTGGTTATTAATTATTGGTGTTACTTGTGGCATATTTTATGTATTTTCGTGTCATTCGGGTTTATTGGGTTTGTGACAAGAGTATCGGGGATTTTAGCGGGGTATGGGTGTGCTACGAGCCTGAAATATAAGTCCGAACGGTAAGATGCAATGCGGCTGTTATGAATTTACCTACCAGTTTTACTTACAAAAAAAAAACTCGAGCAAATCAGATGCTGTGAGTATCCAGATATGAAACGATATCAACTTCAGGCACATACCACCGGTGTGTTAGGCCGAAGATGAATGCCCATGGCTCGCGGCGCGCAACTCCGGTAAACTAAAATCTCCTGACTTTGCCAGGTAAAGGTTTCCTCAAAGTAAAATTTATGTTTGATAAATCCACAAGTACTAGAACCCAATTTTTTGAAAAACTACAAGGACTGAAAATTATTTTTGAAAAATTATTTTTGAAAAACTACCCGGGCTTCAGTTTTAAAATCAAAAAGAAATATATTAGTTTAAAAAATTACCAGTTATTAACAACTCATTTTTGAAAATCTACCAGGACTTAACATTTATTTTTGAGTAACTACCAGCATTAAAAATTTATTTTTGAAAAACTAGCAGGGCTTAAGTTTTAAAATCAAATATAAATGTTATTTTTGAAAAAAACCCAGGATTAAAAATGCATTTTTGAGGAACTGCTAGGATTTACAATGTAAAATTTACAAAGTAAAATTTATGTTTAAAAATCAACAAATACTTGAACCCAATTTTTGAAATACTACAAAAACTGAAAATTATTTTTGAAAAACTACCCGGGCTTCAGTTTTAAAATCAAAAAGAAATGTCATTTTTAAAAAATTACCAGCTATTAACAACTCATTTTTAAAAATCTACCATGACTTAAAATTTATTGTTGAAAAAACTAGCAGGACTTAAGTTTTAAAATCAAATATAAATGTTATTTTTGAAAAAAAAACAGGATTAAAAATGCATTTTTGAGGAAGTGCCAGGATTAAAAATGCATTTTTGAGGAAGTGCCAGGATTTACATTTTACTTTTGAAAAACTACCACGTCTCAAAATAAATTTTTGAAAATAAAATACCAAACTTATCTTTGAAAAAAGCCAGGACTTGAAAAATATATTTGAAAACCCACCAAGGCATAAAGTTGACTTTTGAAAAACTATCGGGGCTTCACATTATTTTTGAGCAACCAACAGGACACAGCGTTTCTTTTTGCAAACCTATAAAAATATAAAACTTATTTTTGAAAAACCACTATGACATAGACTTAATCCCTCTATTCCTGAGGCACTTTCAAAATGTCCTGTCTGTCCCGGGGATTAGCGGCAGCCCAATTTTTGGTCTTTTAGGACATGTCCCGCGTGGGGCGCGCAGACCGCGCGGTCATGGGCACTCACCGTCGAGAGTGAGCGTAAGGCTTGCGTGAGCCGGGGGGGTGTAAGCGGAGTGTAAAAGAATGTTCTCCACGTACATTTTAGCACTTACCCACTTCGACGACCGGCTCGATGTCGATGGCGCTGGGGATGTACACGGTGAAGGGTGTCCCGGCCGGCCTGGAGCGGGCCGCCTTGTCGTATGCGGCCAGGGTCCTCCGCTTGCGGTCGTCGGACTCCTGCTGCCGGCGTCGTATGGCCGCCTCTTCGGGGTCGTAGGGCTGCGGTTGCACCGCCGGACGAGAGCTGACCTGCACGGCTGCAGGACCGCCACCAAGCAGACAGGTGAGAGGATGGTGATGCTCGATCGGCACGACCCACCGGTGTGTGGTGGTTGGGGCACAGGTACGATATGTCACATGTACGAGGTTGAAGGCATGCGCACGGACAAGTCACACGGGGGACGAGTACACGACACTTACGGAGGAACGGGAACGGGGCTCGTGCGGTTAGGGTAGGTGCGGTTGCGGTGCGGCTTCGGTGGCACTGCCGCTGCGGTGGTCCTTCGGTCCCGAGACAAGACTTTGAGGTGATTGCTAAACTCAGCCGGCTCGGCATACTGCGTGATTTCACGTCATACAGACCTAGACAACCACGAGGTTTATACGTTTGAGGACCTCCGCGTTTTTTTTTGTTGGAATAAGCAGAACCCCTTTGAGATTATTCCCTAGCTTCAATTTCCTTAGTTGAAGCGCCATTGCCTAAATGTGTTACTAGATGGCGCCAGTTGTTCTGTTCTGTGTTTTTTCCCTCCAATTTGAGGATCAGTCTCTTTGTATCTTACCCAATTAAAATGGCTGTTATTCATGCCTGAATAAATCATTCATCATTGATAGTCAGTGGCATCCAGACCCCTCCCAGCTCTATGCAACAGGTTTCGCACATCGAGCTTCTCGGACGGTCCACTTGCGCAGTTATGAAGCCCACTCTGGATGCTCCAGAAACGTTGCAATCCCTTGACGTAGTTTAGCAGCCGGCTAAATCTGTACGGTCAGCGGAGCCATATCTTGCACGGAAGATCTCGCTGTGGTGCATGCCCAGCCATCAGAGTTTAGCAACCGATCCCGCTGCCGGTTTTCATTCTGGATCATCAAGAGGGTCATCGGCATCTCGGGCAAGCGGCAGTGCCATCAAGTCTTCGCACCTAGTGATTGCATTCTGCTGAACATACGCTACGAACAAGAGGAATGTTAGAGGGGATGACGGGAGCGGGTTAAGGGCAGGATAGGCAGCGATGATGGAAGTAAATACCGGAATGACTTATGGGCCGGACAGAAATCTCCAAATTTTGATATCCCCGAACCAATTCCTTGACTAACCGCCAGCACCCCACACTAACGTAGTGAGTGCCAAGCAGCCTGGCACTTAAAACGTTATGGTCTGGCACCCTTCGAATACCCATGCGCTTTATCTTATCAACATCGGGACACCTTTTTCAAGTCATGACTGGACTGCGGAAGAATGCCCTACGCGGCATTCAGGCCCCATCACAGCACTAGTTTCCCCAATATGGCACTTGGGTCCCAGCGCCTCGCAGTTGTTAGGTCCTACGGCAGCCAGAGATTCCTCGAGAGCCTACATATCAAGAAGGGCGGTTAGTGGGCCGGTTAATCCAGGAGAGGAGCCTACGAAGTCGGGTGCACCATGCTCGGTTAACCGGTTTAAGATGGGGGAACCGTTAGTCGGTGAGGCCACGAGCGTGCAGAAACACACACACACCGACACGGGACACACGGCAGGGTCTTATTTACCTGGCTTGGCTATCGGCACGCCTCCTTTCATTTGAAAAGTGCTGGTGTGTTTGGGATTATTCTCGTAATTGTAAACTGGCGAGAAAAAGGGAAGAAAAAAGAGAAAGAGGAAAACACGGCTGCTGGTCTGCTCTATGACCAAAAGCTAACGCCAACTGCTAAAAATTAACGAGCCAGAATCAAGCAACGGGTGCACTGCTGGCATGCGAGGCGAGACCACGATGCTTCGGGCTTAGTTGACCGAGGTTCTACAAAAGCCATGCAAGAAGTTAAGCAATGTGGCAGTTTGGCGCGCATTCTCAAACGACTCAAAAACGCCAAGATCTGCAACTTAATTCGGATCCATGCATTTATGTTCGGTAATCCGACAGCGTCACTGTCGTGAAACGAGACAGGATAGACTAAACTACACGAGGTTTGACCAGGCAATCTTAAGAAAACGCCCTTGGTTGGAGACAATCTCAAAATTATGTGTCGTCTGGTGGTTCGAGCAGACAATCTTAAGAAAATGCGTCGTCTGCCGGCTCGACGCCATCTTTGCTATGAAAACGAAAACCAGCTAAATGATGTTGGAGCGACTTACTAAGTTCAGTTTCACAAAAATTTAGCGTGCACTGACCATTGGACCCTTCTCGTTTCATGTAAGACTGTCAGGAAAAGCACTCCTGGTACAATTACTAACAAAAATGCATGGTTACGATCAAACAGTGCAGCTCAAAGAATCATGCGCTCGGATCTACTGCAGTAGCGGAATGTCAGCGAAAAAACTGGGAGCCGGAACGCAGAAAAAGACTGCCTCGTGCATAAGCTGCGCAAGTATTTCAAAACCACAAGTTGCGTGCGGGCAGTCGGGCATCGTGCAAACCCCTTCTCGAACCCCCTCGGAGTTTAGGGCGCAGAAAAAGACGAGGGCATCGACAACTTAGCAAGGTGACAGCATCCTGACAAAAAGACCCAGAACCTCCAGATTAGTCCAGATTGTTTCTGAAAAACCAGGTTTTCGAGAAAAATATGCGACAAATGGAAAATGAAAAACAAAACATGGCCGCGATGAGGAGAAATCCATCGCACGAAGAAATCCTTGCGCGATGGAAAGCAAAATGAAAAAAGCTTAAGCGAGGAGTTGAAAAGGATGACGGGTGACAACAACGGACAAGAGGAGGACAACGGTAAAAGAGGCGCGGAGCATGCCTTCGGACTAAAAAACAAAACGGTCACACATCGGGATGGTGGCGAGGAAGGGGATAGAAACGTGGGCAGAATTTCAAGGCATCGCTGCATCCTGTACGACACGACTGCGTCCATCGGAAAAAATAAAAATACAATTCACGCAACGACTTACGGGGCCGCAAACAGCATCCCCGCTTTCCACGGGGGGTTGGAGGGCCAAGGGGCTAAGAACCTCGGTGTTCGGTCAAGACAGCACATGGACCCCGCGAAAAAAAAAAATGCCGGCGTTCGGGTCGCTCGTTAATCAGTCCAGTCCGTAAAATGCCAACATGTCCAACTAACACTGTCCAATCTCAGCAGCTCTCACTAGCAAGCGGTCAACTAACAGGCTACTCACACTATGTACACGAGCCAGCGCAAACGCCATTCAACGAATGGGTGATGGCAAGATTTGAACGCAAAGAAAGATCAAAACGAACGTATCGAGCCAGTCTCCCCGAGCCACCCAACTTACTGTCCTCCGGCTTCACGTTGTCGAAGTCGACGAAGCGAGCCGAGCCAGCGGGTCCCGACTTGGCGGCCTGGTCGTAGGCGGCCAGGATGGTCTTCTTGCGGACGTCCGACTCCCTCTGGCGCTCGCGGATGGACTCCTCCACGAAGTCCACCTTGTCGGTCTGGTTGGTCGGCGTTGACGATCCGCTGCCTGAAAGTAAAAAGTGAGGATCAGAGAGACGCTGTCTTCGGATGTTGAGCAGGGCATGCCGCATACATGCGACAAGACAGAGTTTACGTAAGGAAGCAGACGGCTTTCTTCCTCCGTGCTTGTCGTCTGCTCCTTCAGCCGCCATATTGCAGCAGCGCATCTCGAGCACCTTCTCGGCAGCGCATGCCGCATACTTGGGACAGGACAGAGTTTACGTAAGGAAGCAGACGGCTTTCTTCCTCCGCACTTGTCATCTGCTCCTTCGGCCGCCATATTGCAGCAGCGCATCTCGAGCACCTTCTTGGCAGCGCATGCCGCATACATGCGACAGGACAGAGTTTACGTAAGGAAGCAGACTGCTTTCTTCCTCCGATCTTGTCGTCTGCTCCTTCAGCCGCCATATTGCAGCAGCGCATCTCGAGCACCTTCTCGGCGCGCAAACCAAACAACAGCGATTCATGCAAGGAGGAATACAACCAGTTTTGAAATGTGTTCAAAACTGGTTAGTCAGTTTAGCAATTTTTGATAACCTACTAAAAAAACTTAATGTGGACATCCAGCACCCGTGTTTTATTGCACAGTCCTGGTTCTTGCAAGAAGATTAGTATGGGACAGCAATTTTCCTGAGCATTTACTAAAAAATTCATTATTTTGATCTTGTTGTACAATGTGTACGAGACAGGAATTTTCCTGAGAAATTACTAGATATTTTTGAATTTAGTCATCTGTCACCAATGTTTTACTGCGCAAGATCCTGGATTGGGCTGTAAAATTAGTGCGGAGCAGATACTTTCCTGAGGATTTTCTACACATTTTTAATTGAGACATCTTGCACCCATGTTTCATTGCGCAAAGTCCAATTTTCCTGAAAATGATCTAGCAGTTTCAAATTTAGACATTTGGCAACCATATATTACCAGGCAAATACCTGGATCTTGCCGGGAATTTAGTGTCAGCCAGAAAATTCCCTGAGAACTTACTAGAAAGCAAATTTGTGGATCTTGCAGAAAAATTAGTCAGGGATACAATTTTTTTTCTGAGAATTTACTAGAAATTGTTCATTTAGACATCCGGCCCATGTTTTACTGCGCAAATTCCTGGACCTTGCCTTAAAATTACACGAGGCATAAATTTTCCTCGCAGCACATACATACCGTAGTAGGACACGAAGTTAGAGGCCATGCTGGTGGTGGTGGTGCTCTGTCGGTAGCACTGCCCGTTAGCGGTTGCGCTGCCGGAGCGCACGGACAGCAGCTGGCTGTAGCTAACGGACAGTCCGGTGGCGGGCAGGGTGCATGCGGCGAGGTCCGGAGTTGGGACGGGAGCGGTGTTAGTGGTGTCCGGGCTACGATAGCGGGCTGCCGGGTCCGGATAGTTCTCTTTGTGCTCCGGGTCTGCTGGATTATGTTCGGATGCGGGCGGGGCAGGCAGGCAGGAGGATGCGTGGAACACAAACACAGGGTGGCAACGAGGAGGATTAGAACAACAGGCAACACACAAGAATCACTAGCAATGATTTAGCGGATGGGCAAGAACAATCGGGCGGGAAGCGGTCCGTGCAACGACAAGTAACGACAATGGACGATGGTCGGCAGACCGGGAATCCTGCGCTCTTCCGATCTGACTAAGCGCGCTCTTTCGGAGGGCATCCCCTGTGTTCAATCAATTAGTCTGGCTGGGAGGAAGGGGTGGGTCAAGCAGACAGGACATCCTCCGCAGACAGTTGGAAAAAAAAGCTCTCGGTTGATTTTGATTAAGCCAACATAAATTGATTTTTTATATATCTATGATGTTCCGGGATGCTTCATTTCTTCCCGATGAGCTAGCGGGACAGGGCCACTAAATGCTTACATGAATCTAAATCGAGTCCCGGTCCATGGCATATACTACGGCAAGTTCCCTACTCCAAATGCACGCATCAGGTTGTCTGCCGAAGTCCTCAAAACTGATTTTTGTTACTTTTAGAGGTCATATTCACTTGCATAAATTTCATGAATGATATCTGTTTCCGTGACATTTCTGGGTAACATAATTTCCATATATTTCCATGACTTCCATACAGCCTGATGCATGCACAAGATGTACATGTCAACCTAAGTTGTCTAGCAGACGACAAGAGTTACACCTGTCTTAGCTGTCCCGGATTTACGCTTTCAATTTTTTTTGTATTTTATGTGTTTAACCTAACCTGTCCAAGACCTATCCAAGACTACCCAACTACCCAAACCTAACACGTAATTTTCTCATTAGGCCATCGCAGCCCGCTCAGCGTCATGCGGTAAAAATCACTTTCTCATTGCACCTATGGCAGCGGGGCAGGGAAGATACCGTAGCGGAGCCCAATTTTTTTTCTCGTATTTTATGTTTTTTGTGTGTTTAACCTAACCCATCCAAGACTACCCAACTAGCCAAACCTAACACGTAATGTTTTCATTAGGCCATCGAAGCCCGCTCAGCGTCATGCGGTAAAAATCACTTTCTCATTGCACCTATGGCAGCGGGGC
>JAQFYZ010001517.1:0-22846 GCA_034695085.1 Cylindroiulus punctatus
CCAGGTGCAGGGTCAAGGTTAATCCCCTTGACCCCATTCCTCCGGGCGGGCATAAGGCGCCTCAACGCCAACATTTAATAAACGACTCCCTGTTAATCAAATTTGTTATTGAAGAAATGCATTGAGCTGAGCCCATCACAATTTTCTTTTAATCATTCATTACCTTAGTAAATATTAACTTTGCTAAATAAATTTTTGAAGGGGTGGAAGGGGATAGTTGTATTGTAACTGTTATAAGAAATTAAATGTGCGGTGATGGTTGCTCTTACAGAAAGCTGAAGAAGTTTGAAAGGTGCTTTTGAATAGTGCTGTACTGTTTGCAGATTCAAATGCTCGTTTTGCAATACAAAAATTGCAAAACGGATTAAAGGATTAAAACTACCGTACAAATACTGGTAATTCACTTTGGTGGGGGCAAACTGTGCGTACGCTAACGCGTACGGTATACTGATACTTATGTTTATTCCATGAATAAAGGTTAAGGCACCTGATGATGAAGTTAAATCCTCGAAACGTCGTGCTGTTTGAAGTAAAAAATTGGCTGTGATTCGAATTTATTAGAATTACCACACCCCAGCCACCGAGGAAGATGAGTAAAATTGATATAATAAATTTAGGAATATACAATTCATATATTCTTAACTTACAAAACACATTATATTTCTAATATATTTTTTGCATATACATTTCATGTACGTTTCTATATCTGGGCAATATATACTGTGCATAAACAATTAATTACTGTTGCTAATTCCCGACCAAAGGTTCCCGACCAGCAAGCTGACCCGTCACAAGACCCTGGATCACTGGCCAACGTCCCAAAGGCCGTCCTACCACAAGCCAGTGGGGCAACCAGCCCTGCCTTCCTGCACAACATCAGGTTTGATGCCCAACCATGTGTTGAATTCAAGTACAGTCCAGAGGCGTGGTTGCATTTAACGTAACGAAAGGTTTATTGCTTCAATCCGGAACACGAAAAACAGTTGAGCCCATCCATATGCGATGGGCGTCAGCCAGCAAGTCACATGAATTCAATATGGCCGACTTTCAGCAAAGGTTACATTGGTCAGCTGACTCTGCACCCAGCGTGCACCGCAGGAGCAGCTGAGTACAGGGCGGGGGATTCAAAATGGGGAAAAAGAAATGGAAATTATGGTTTCGTCGCCTGCGCCCTTATGAATTCAGAATATCGAATTTTGGTGGTTTTGGCCCAACCACTGTATGCCCTAAAACCCTTTCCAGAATGCTATCACCATGGGACAAGATCGTACCAGTTCCCGACACAGGACAGACTTCCTCCACTCGTTCGATCCTTTTCAGGCCCGAGCAGATATCCCCTGACCGCAAACTACTCCTTAGGAGAAAGGTATACGGGAAAGGTGGGAGACTCACCAGGTAATTAAGGACACTTCCATAACTGGCGCCCAACAGTGCTCGAAATCCATCAGGGTTTTCGACCACATCAACAGAGAGAGTACCAGTACATCCCGACCTAGCGACATCGCAGATGTGTTTCGTGTCCCCGATCAGGACACCCTCAACCAGAAGCCAGAGTCATAGCGTAGACCCTTTGGGAGCGACTCCGACAGTCGAGTAAATTGGCACCCGTACCACTACCAAAGGGGGATCCGCCACCGAAACCAGACAGTGGCTACCGACCACGATCCACACTCGGCACATCCACCACCACCACCGACAGATTCGTTTTCGTCATTGTGGCAACGGGACTTACACCCGTTTAAAGTTTAGAAAAAGCTGCCGCGCATTTCCCTGCGAGGAACATCGCCATTTCAACTCGGAAAAACATGGGGGGTTAAGTTTTCTACACCTTAGAGTTGGAACTACGCAGATCGGACCAGTGGTTCGAGCGTAGAAGGCGCACTTCCAGTTGCGCGTGTCCGTTTTAGCTAATTTCTGACCGATGCAACATGCTCCATGTCTTTCCAGCCGACCCTTGATTATGGTGCATGTAAATGCGCGTATTTCAGTGTGAGAAACATTGTCATACTCACATTACTTCCGGAGTTATTAATGTTTATATGTTCAGCCCTGGTACCTGTAGCCAGGGGGCGCTTATCGGGACCAGGGCCCTGACTTTGGTGGGGTGGATGTATGTGTAGCGCCCCCCCATGTGTAGCCAAGTCAGGGGCCAGTAAAATGTCAAGAGAACATGGTGTAGGCCTATGGGAACATTTCGAATGTCCCACCTATTTTAACAGATGGAAGTTGGGAGCGTGACATGCACTAACTCCCTGTGCCTCAGGCCATGCACCTGATTAAGGAAAATAGGTTATGGATGACGCGCCTGTTGCTGAGGAACATGGAAACAGGTAACCTCCTTTCTCATTGGAGTTTCCCCTCAGCCATTGCACAGGGCTACCTTCTACCAGAAGTGACGTCCATCCAGCCTGAGGCGGAAATTGAAGTTTCCTCCATTTTTCTCTTCCTCACCTGCTACTGCCGAGGCTGGACGTGTTGGGAGATTGCTCCTGACTTTGTGGATTTTGCCAATCTGGCAAATCCAACTGCATCCTGCATTTAGCAAGCAGCAAAATGTGGCCATAAAAGAAAAGTGTTTCATTAAAGTATTGTTGGCCACAAAATCTGAATCTTAGCACTTTAGCATTTTTTGCATGGTGGCAAAAATGCCCACAAGTTTGCGGGGTTCCAGTTTCAAGAGAAGCAGCTACCAAAACCGACTTGAAGAATATGGTAAGTGAAACATTAAATTATACGATAGGACTTTGCCCCAAGTGTGTTTTGCATGCCCTTTTCAGAATATGTGCATGATAGTAAGTTAGGGCGCCACTCAGCAGGGTGGCCCTATTACCATACTGATCGCCTGGTAAATCTCTACCACTGGGAAGTAGAGATCAGAGGGCGTCTAATCGATTGCTGAACATTTTGTACAGAAAGTCTGTTTTCCCTTAAGGTACAAATGGTCAGCAAGTTTCAGGTCTTGAATAGGAACTAGAATATCAACATTAGTATTGTTATAAGTGCCTAGGAAAATTTTTGTATGGCAGCAAGTGTCCAAATCTCAATTTAGGAACCTGCTGCCTTGTTCTGCAAGAAGTAAAGCCTGAGTTTAAGACCCACTCTCGCTCCCACTTTGGCTTTTTAAACAGGTTATGGGCCAGCATGCTTCCACTGCATGCTGGAAATTTCCTAGGCTTGTGATCAGTGTTCCCCTAAAAAATTAGCTCATTTTTCAAGTGGTGGAAGTGTGTAAACGTATCTGTTGAAGTTTCAGAGTGGTTTAAGAAATTAAAAACACGCGCATTCGTGTTTTCAAAATTAGTGTAGATGGAAAAGTTATCACGCCTGAACTATGATACGTGGAGTGTGCATATGAGATGCGTTCTCTAAATTGCAGAAGTGTGGCATGGCATCGATGGCCAGGAAAAATGGCCAGAAGCTACACCAAAAAATAGCAGAGCAGAAGAAATTTCTAAGTGGTAATCCCTAGACGAAGAAGCTCAGTCCAGGCTTCTGCTTGCCATTTCTCCAGCTGAACTCAGGCAAGTGCAAAGCCTGAGATCCGCAAAGGAAATCTGGGACAAGTTGCAGAGTATTTTCGCCAACAGGACACCTGTGGGGAAAATGACCCTGCTCAGAGAATTGTTCAATCTGAGACTCCAAGACAGGGGTGATACCAAGGACTTCTTGGATACATTCTTTGAGAAGAAGGAGAGGCTGGAACAGTGCAAATTAGTCTTGCCAGAATCAGTGTATGGCATGCTACTGATATTAGCATTGCCTCCTTCTAATGAAGGTTTGGTGTGCGCCATGAAGTGCAGAGATGAATTGCTTTCACTGGATGACATCAAACTCAAAATTCTGCACCAGTTTAAGAAGTGCCAGCGAATCAAGAGTGGGAGTGGAGCACCAAGTGTTAGCCCAGATGCAAGGGCTATGGCAGCCTTCCCACCCAGGAAAGGGAACAGAAGAAAGAAGAAGTCTTTAAACCCTAGTGGCAGTGTGCCACAGGCACCCCTGCAAGCTGTGAAGAAGCCAGAACAGGGAAATTGAAAATTCCCATTCAAGTGCTTCTAATGCAACAAAATGGGCCACAAGTTTTTCGAGTGTAAAGTACCTGTTAAAGGAATGTCAGGAAATTCTAATGAGGCCGGTTTTATAACTAGCTACTCAAGCTATATGCCTGGATTTGCCATGGCGTCCATAATTGAGAACAAGGGGGCTTGGTTGCTGGACAGTGGTGCGACGTCACACCGTGACGTATTGCAGGATTTTAAATTAAGTGGTGGGAAACTGATGTCAGTGGAACTGGAACTTCGAAGTTGGAGACTGCAGGATGCAGCTCCAGGGATGCTATCCCAGTGAAGAACATTCTCCATGTTCCAGAGCTCCGGGCCAATTTGTTGTCGGTGACTAAAATTACTGATAACATTAATACAGTAATTTTTATTAGCAGAGAAGCAATTGTGCTCAACAAAAGGAGCAAAGTTGTGACAAGGGCGCCACGTCAAGGGGACTCGTACGTGTTGCATAACTTGCCCCATGTTACCAGTAATCAGCAAGCAGCCGTGGTCACCCCGGACATTGATGGGGGCATATAGGAAACTGCACGAGAGGCTCGGCCACCTAAACATGACTGACCTCAGTAACATGGAAAAGTCAGGGGCAGTAGCCAGATTAAAACTTGGAAAGTGTCCTAAGTTGCCAAAATGCGAAGTCTGCATTACTGGCAAGGCAACTATCAAGCCATTCCCTAAGGCTAGTGAAATGAAGTCCAAGCAACCTTTAGAGGTAGTCCACTCTGATATTTGTGGGCCAATGAGGACCATCTCTAATGGTGGGAGACGGCACTTCATCACATTTATTGACGACTACACCAGGTGGTGCAAGTTGTTTCTTCTTAGAAAGAAGAGTGATGCCTTCGACAAATTTTTAGAGCTTAGGGCTACAGTTGAACTCAGGTCAGGCAGAAAAATTAAGGTGCTACAAACAGACGGCGGGGGTGAATATAATATTGCCGAGTTTAGTGACTTTCTAAAAGAACAGGGGGATCCAGAGGAGGACGACGATGCCATACACGCCCATACAAAACGGGGTCGCCGAAAGAAAGAATAGGACACTGGTCGAGATGACCAGATGTATGCATCTTCAGTCAGGGTTGCCGAGACCGTTCTGGGGAGAGGCAATCAGAACTGCCAACTACATCAGAAACAGATGTCCCATGAAATCTCTAAATGGAAGGGTCCCATATGAGATGTGGTTTGGTGGCAAACCCGGTGTTAGGCACTTGCATCGTTTTGGGGAACGAGCCAATCCCCAAATGTTTTGACCCCAAAACATTTGATGCAATTTTCGTGGGATACAGTGGTGAATGTAAAGCGCGGAGACTATGTGCTCTCAAATAATAAGGTCATAGATTCTCTCGACGCTGAATTCCTGGGCTACTATGCCCCAACTGCTGTCTTCTCTGATAAGATCTCCCCAGATCACGTACAGGAGTGGGTGGACTGCGAAATCCCTAAGAGGTGTACGCCCATCGACATCTTCAGTGAAGCGATGATGGGACAAGAGGGCGGCCAAGTGCCAGCGGCGCCCACCAAAGGCGGACCAGTGGTTTTACCACCACTTGCGGACCCTTCTGGTGGGAAACCAGCACCAGTTGTGCCTGAAGAGGAGGCCACTCCGCCTCCAACCAAGGCACCGACTACACAAGAAGTCGACTTCTAGACACCACCAACTCCAGCTCCAAGAAATTTGAAGAATTCAGCGCCATGGCCTACATGGTGGAAATGTCAGTATGGTCACTATATATGCTCAAAACACAACTATATGACTGATCCTCCCACCCAAGATGGCGACATACTGTAACTTTCTCATTCAATAAAGCTAGATGCATGGTTTTGAAATAATGCTATGCATATTCCCTACACTAGCCTCAGACAAAAATGGTAAAATGCTGACATATCAATTACAATTTACACCTGTATACTTGTTACTGCTTACCAAAGCTGGATTACTTGAAAATATTTAAATAAAAGTAGGTTTCCTTGTGGTAACATCACACCATCTGACCAAGCAAATATTGAATTAAATGATAGTGTACTGCGTTAGTATTTATTCAACAGAAACATACAGAACAGTAGGTAGTGACATGCAGACTCCTTGTGTACCAAATGACATTGCACGTAACGTTACATTCTTGGTTTAAATTTGACTGTTCCTGGTAAGGCAAAAAGTCATATTCGATAGGTGTAGATAATTATAAAGACATACATTTGTGCTAATGAATGGTTGGTAACAAAGTTGTAATGTCCATTTCGGTTTTAAGTAATATGCAACCTTGCAATGTACTACAGGAAAGCTCACCGAAAGGTAAATCACGCTAATACATGTTTAGATTGGAATGAATGAAAGCGAGTTTCACAGATAATTGACAATTTGGACAGAAACAGCTAATTACTTACTAATTTTTATCTCGAAATCCATTTTAGTTATTGAGCAAGATATAAAATGTAGAAATATAATTCATTAAATGAGAAAAGCTGCCACATTTCAAGTAAAGGTGCCCAAAACGTAGAAACAACAACATATGGATCAAAGATTGCCCATCATGGATTAACGGGATTAACTGTGTAAGAGTATTTTCAAAGGTAATATACAACTTAATTGCAAGTTATTTTGATCATGTAATACAAAACATCTGAATGTTTACCTTTGAACGTTTTGTTACAGCATATCATACTGACAGTGTCCAGCCCATTAGGTGTCATAATCCAAATTGCCCTAAAACATTCCACTTTTAGGTACAAATATGATACATATAAATGACACATGAATAACTTTTGTTCTCCAAGTAAATGATGAAGAAAGCAAATATGGACCATTGGAGGATAATGATTGCCCCTGTAGGATGCTTGACATCAAACTTATTAAAATTAATATGGAAATGATAAATCTGATTGTTTGTTAGCAGGCGGCCTAATTTGAAAATCACTTCGTTGTAAATTCCTAAGTTTCGTCCTCCATTTTCAACATTCGTTGCATTATGTGTAACTGATCGTCCCCAGGCCATCACGGAGAAAGACATACTGTAGTTCAATGTCTAACATAAAGAGTCTGTTGTCATGATTATGCTCAACGTATCCCATGTGTAAAGCAGGAACTAAAATGATAAATTGAAATGCTGCAAGTAATCACACGTGCGAACATTTGTAACTGAATTTCTTGAATAAAACAACTTTAAAATCGTACGGATATAATGAACACATCATACAATGTAGTAAGATCGCAGAGAGTAACGGTGCAGTTCAAAATCTTATCGGTGGCGATATAAATCAGCTGATTGACCTGCTGCTGGATAAATCCAAGTTAAATTCAATATTAGACGAAGTTCCATGTTCCATCACTTTGTTAAAATTTTGCATTAAATCGAGCTTTAATAGATTAAGTTCACAACTTTGAAAATCATTATAACCACGTAACAAACAATAAACTTGTTTTAAAATATGCCAACCTGCAGGACACAAACAGGAATACTCGATGGGGCATCCTGAAGGTACCTGCACAGTGTTCTCATTGATGACTGCATCTGTCAAATGCACGTAACAAAGTCATAGCTATTCAAATTGCAACTAAACTTGTGTTCCTAACCGTTACTTATAAGATATTCCGGCAGGGATTAACGCCCTAACTTCCGGTTATGTAAAATGAGACGTTTTACTGCGTTATCTGACTATGTCGCCAACACGTCAACTACAAAATGCATAATTCAGAAAATAAGGTAGCAACTGCTTAATTGGCACTTACCTGGATTTCATTTCAAACTTCACAAGTTATTTTCGCGATGCTCTTTCCCGAAATAGACAATGCAGCCACCATTACATTTTCGATAACTGACGCCACCTGGTGGCTGCAATAATCACTTGGGAAGAGCGTCACGAACTTAATACGCGAAATTTGAAAAGAAATCTAAATGGGGAGGGAATGAAATGGAACAAATGTTTATCAGATAGGTGCCTAATATTTTTTTTAAAAATTCAAAAAATCATAGGAGGGGGGGGGGGCAATTGCTATTGGCTTCCTTTCTAAGGGAGGGGGGGCGGCAACCTTGCCAAATATCCTTCACCCCTTTAAAATGGTTTTCGAACTTTTATGTTTTGGTGCTACAATAATGATCGACCCTTGTAACTGTTTGCAAAGTTAACAGAAATAGGTCGCAATGGTCCCTGAAACGTTGACCATTCATTGAACCAATTATCTCATTCATGTGGCCAGTGGCATATCAAGAAGGGCTTGGGGGTTTTAACCCCCTCCCCATTGAGTTCAACAAATTGAAAAAACACTAAAATGTACTTGAAAAATCCTGGGAGGTTTTCCACACACCACACACCCCTAGGTGGGTCATCCCGTTCTACCCCATCAAAGGCCCAAAGGGCACCCAAACTTCAAGTCAAACCAAACAAAAGTCCGGAGCTGTTGACACCTGTATCTACACAGGGCCGGATTTAGGGGGGGATCAAAGGGGGCATATGCCCCGGGCTCCCTTTCTAGGGAGGGCACCCTTGCTAGAGGTCCTTCACCCCTTTTTGAATGGTTTTCAAACTTTTCTGTTTTGCTGTTACAATTTTGATGGGCGCTTCTTACTGTTTGCAAATTCTGTAACAGAAATAGGTCGCACTGGTCCCTGCAAATGTTACCATTCATGTGATTCATATATAACCCTCTCTCCATTGAGTTTGACAAATTGAAAAAACACTAAAATGTTTAAGGCTACTTGAAAAATCGCGCTCCAAAATGCCACAAAACTCATACTTTTGCTTCTAATTTTCAAAAAAATTTCCGGGGGATATCCCCTGGGGGTTCACACCCACCAGACCCCCCATTCCTCACTCCTTACACCCCTTCAAAGGGCACCCAAACTCAGAGTGCCCCGGGCTCCCTAAAGTCTTAATCCGGCACTGCATGCATCGAGCTTCTGGTCTCGATCTCAAGGTGTCATACCCATCCTCCCTGCTGGGTGATCCACGCCGCCATCTCCCTCTCCACGAACAAGCCGAATGACTCGACGAGGCAGAGCACGTAGTCTGCGTGTCCCTGCTGGACGCAGTCGACGGCGAGTCCTCCGGCGACGGCGAAGAGCGCGACGATGCGTCCGACGGTGATGGCGTCCTCGCGGGGGATGAGCTCGGTGGCGACGGCGAAGAAGACCTCGTGGACGGCGGCCTCCGAGCCCAGCGTCCGGCAGATGTGGCGGCAGACGCTGCGGTAGACCTTGGGGTGTCGCAGCTCCAGCTCCTTGCCCAGCACGTTGAGGCAGTGGAAGGTGTCGCCTTGGCTGGCCGTCATGTTGACCACGCTCCTCAGCCGCTGCAGGCCCGGCTTCCGGTGCAGCACCGAACTGCGCCGGAAGCGGGCCCGGATGTACTGCGCGCACAGGCCCTTGGCCTCCGTGCCGATGACCGACGAGGACCACTGGCCCAGCTGCCGCCAACCGATGGTGGTGGACAGGCGACGGCTCACCACCGCACTCACCTGGGCGCCCACCTGGCTAAGGCGACGCTTGGCTTGACCACTGTCGGAGCTCTGGACGGTGGTGCTGGCGCTGAAGCGACGGGAGCTCCGCCAGCTGGCAGGGCTGGGACCCAGCCGGGACAGGCGGTCCTTGGGGTGCATGACGTCCACGGGACAGCAGGACACGCTCACCATTGGACGCATCCTACTGCACGATTGGTATCCACCACCGAGCTGGCCTTGGATGGCGGCTCTGCATGCGAGACCAGCGACGAATGAATTTAATCGAAAGTTGTTTTGCACGATGTCACCACGGTGGTTGGCCCAGGGAAAACGCTGCCGGAGGCGACGACCCAACGCCGGTCAAAGGTCAGGATCTGGAAAAGGCGGTCGGAGCATCAGTGACTTGAAAACTGCGACTCTTATGCACCAGCTGGATGGGAAAAAAAGCTGGATAACCAGGGGCGGATCCAGCTTTTTTTTCAAATCCGTCACCAAAATTCGACCATTGTATAATCGAAACGGTAATTTATGACATGGCATGACCGCTTTTCGAGTCTGCGGTGAGCGCGTGTATGTATATGGAGGCCTAAATATACGTGTGTAGAAAAATATTTGCAAAAACTAGTTCATTTTTTGCATTTTTTTTAAAAACATGGTACTTGTCCATTAAGGGAACTACCTGTTATGTTAGGGTAGGTTAGGTTAGGTTAGGTTTTTTGAGCGTTTATACCTACCCTAACCTTACCTAACCTAACCTAAACTAACCTAACCTACCCTAACATAATATGTAGTTCCCTTAATGGACAAGTACCAAAAACATTTTTCAAAAGCTGTTCATTTTTTGCCAAAACATTTTGCAAAACCAGCTTACTTTTTTACATTTGTTTGCAAAATTATTGCAAAAGGCAGCTTTTGCTACTTTGCTGACCTTTTGCATTTTTTTTGCAAAAAATTTGCAAAACTAGTTTATTTTTTGCATTTTTTTTAAAAACATTTTTCAAAAGCTGTTCATTTTTTGCCAAAAAATTTTGCAAAACCAGCTCACTTTTTTACTTTTGTTTGCAAAATTATTGTAAAAGGCAGCTTTTGCTACTTTGCTGACTTTTTGCATTTTTTTGCAAAAAATTTGCAAAACTAGTTCATTTTTTGCATTTTTTTTAAAAACGTTTTTCAAAAGCTGTTCATTTTTTGCCAAAAAAATTTGCAAAACCACCTCACTTTTTTACTTTTGTTTGCAAAATTATTGCAAAAGGCAGCTTTTGCTACTTTGCTGACTTTTTGCATTTTTTTGCAAAAAAATTTGCAAAACCAGTTTATTTTTTGCATTTTTTTTAAAAACATTTTTCAAAAGCTGTTCATTTTTTGTCAAAAAATGTTGCAAAACCAGCTCACTTTTTTACATTTGTTTGCAAAAGGCAGCTTTTGCTACTTTGCTGACTTTTTTGCATTTTTTTGCAAAAAATTTGCAAAATCAGCTTACTGTTTTTGCAAAAATTTTCGATTTATTAACCATTCTATCTAGTATGAATTGTTATTTTTGGTTCCAATCTATCTAGTGTAAATTTTCTATTTTCGCAAACGGGGTCCTTACCCCTGGAACCCCACCCTGGATCCGCCACTGATAACGATGACAAAACGTGTTTATGGGGTATGCTAATTTGTCTGGTTTATGTGGTTTCTGCATGACCTGAGTTGCAATGTGGGATCGATGTGGTGGTTGCAAAATGCATGCATGTGTCAAGTGATATCCAAAAAGCTGTCGAATTGAGTCTATCAAAATATGGGCATATTGTGAATTTTAGTAATACGCAAAAGCACATTCTGAATAAAAAATGCTGAGATATTTGTTGTAATGATACTGGCAAATAATGTGCTTACATACAATGACCATAAAACCGCAATATCATCATTTGACCAACAGTCGAGTGCTGTCCAAAAAGTTGATCAAAATATGGGCATATACGTGTATTGTGAATTTTGGTAATACTCAAAAGCACATATTCTGAAGACAAATAGATATTTGTTGTAATGATGCTGGATGGCAATTAATGGGTTTTCGTGCAATGACCATAAAACCGCAACATCATCATTTGACCAACAATCGACCAACACCCCCTTATCTGTCAGCCAAATGATTTTGGTGGTAACAGGTGGTGACATGTCCAGAAGGTGACGTAACAAATGATGGGACATATGGTGACGGAAGTCAGCCAGTCCTGGGGAGCTGGTCAAATGACTAGTTGACAGCTTCAATTTGTACATTAAAAGATTGGGTTAAAAATTTTGTGGCCCAGTTTTGCACACAAAAAATGTGGCCGACGTCAGTTTTTGTACTTCAACATTGATATGTTTTAGTTGCATCATAGCCTATGCACCAACTATGGTTGCATGTATCCCTTATATGGTCAAGAGTTAGTGAAATGTGTCAAATGAACGGGGTGCGATATGTGTTGCATATACAGGACGAGTCAGAAAATGGACTTTTGGACTCCTTACTATGTGGGCATTCAACCAAAGAGCGCAGGTTTCTACTTGCATATAACGTACATGATCAATTCCATCAATTCCTTATGTCTCAGTCGTATATGGAATCGTTATGGAATTAATCGTTTATAATAACCAGTCAAGTTGGTGAGTTTTGATAATGTTAATATAATGTACATGCAAGTAGTAACATCTTTTTGACCATCTCTGTACTTTCCGAGCCCAATTTGAGCCATTTCTTCAATTTTCTTGAGACAAGAAATGGGTGGGAAGAGTTGATGAATATGAGAATTAGCTATGAGGAGCTGAGGTTGCCATGTCATGATCGACTCCACAGCTATCCCTCAGATTCACCAACTCCTCACACTCCTCATTTTTATTAGTAATACTTCCACGCGATTTTCCTCCAGCAATATATTTGACAGAAATGAGAGCTCATCATTTGGTTATTGGAAAATTACATGGCATTACATACGATATTTGTGACGACTAATAGGCGAATACATGGGATAGCTTTTCATTATTTCGAAAATTTAAAATTTGATGAGACCATGAATGGAAGGTGCTAAAATCGTCTTACCTGATAGTTATGGTAAGACTATAATGTTAATATAATGCACATGCAAATAGTAACATCTTTTTGACCATCCCTGTACTTTCCGAGCCCAATTTGAGCCATTTCTTCAATTTTCTTGAGACGAGAAATGGGTGGGAAGAGTTGATGAATATGAGAATTAGCTATGAAGAGCTGAGGATTACATGGAATTACATACGATATTTGTGACGACTAATAGGCGAATACATGGGATAGCTTTACATTATTTCGAAAATTGAAAATTTGATGAGACCATGATTGGAAGGTGCTAAAATCGTCTTACCTGATAGTTCCAGCCTGAACAAGTGCTGCTTCTTCAGGGCTGATTTGCAATGCTCGAATGCGTCTACCCAGACATGTAAACCACTGGCACATGAACTGCGTTTCAAATTGTGATACTTTACACCGCAGCGTTGGGTGTCAGCTGAACACACATTGAATGCATCAAGTCGAGGCACGTGCTGTTACGCGTTTGTACGACAGCATAACAAAAACAGGAAACTTAAACCCTGGCTGCAATTCGCTGGAGGACTGAAGTCAGGTGAACAGCAATGCATTTATAGCTTTTGAGCCAGTATTTTTCATGCTTTGACGCCCTCGCTGCAGACCAGCATGAAAGCAACAGGTTGCACTGGCAGGGGGTATCGAATCGGGGTCAGTTGAGGTCAGCGCTCTTAATTCCTTGATTTGGGGCGAATTTCGAGGTCGGATGATTCAAAGCAAGCTCTGCAGGTGCGAACCTAGGTGGGGGTCTATGGAGAGCAAAACTAGTCTGAAAGAAAAGCTGTTTAGGGCGGGGCTGGAACAGTTATCTAACGTCCGAAGTGACCTTGGTGTCTCTCACAGGTTGTTTACGTATCACCGGAGACGTCCAGAAGGTGCAAAGCTTGTTGACTACTCGATCAGAAAAGCCTCCGTGACCTAAAGTAACCTAAAATGTAATCTATAATTTTGCTGCCCTGGGGAAAGTGGGCTGCTCCTTACGACTCGTAGACTGACAGTGATTGCCTGGCGGATGGGGGCAGCTCAAATTCTGCTCAATCAGATATTACGTTAAGGTCAGCTTTGGCTTACGTGATAAGTTTAAATATTTGCGTCCATTAGAAGTAGGATATAGTGTACGAGCCATATGCCGAAGTACAAAAACTGTATAGTTATTTGAGTGAAATGATCACAACGTAAATTAAGAATGAAAGTTTGTCTGGACGTTATAAAGTAACGGAAGGCTTTATTCGTTTGAATTACCAAATACAAATTCTTATTTGAGCGTTGGATGACAAACTTTCAGCAATATTATTTCAATTTTTTAATTGGCGTTTTAAAAAGCCCGCTCTGCTTGTTTTCCCATCATGCTTTGCGGTAAGCACGTGATGGCACGTGCGTTGTACCCATAATGCAGTTCTTTGTTTCAATTTAGTTGACATTCTGAAGATGGCTGCTGTTTTGAAAAAGCGTGCTTTGGCCGAGTACAGTCAAGTTATCAAGGTAATTTCTGGCATTTTAAGACGTAACAACCGTTTTGTTGCAATTGTATGATTACTAATTACTTGGGCATGTGTATAAAAATGAAAGAAACGGCTATAGATTAGTGGCCGCTCGTTTTTTGCTTTTTCATGAGTTGCTGTAGGCCATCATGTTTGCATTCAATATTATAACTTATTAATGATTTGTGATATTTAAACCTACAGGAACTCATAAAAAAGCAAAAAAAAAACGAGCGGCCACTTATTCATGCTGTAGCCAGAGTAACAATAATTGCATGAAAATAAACCGATGTGGTGAAACTGACAGTTCAGGCCATGATGCATGTCAAATTCGGTTTTAGGAAGAAGTTCCAAAACCTCCGAAAAAGTTGAGGCTTGTTAAAAAAGCTAAGCCGGCATCATGGACGGTGGATTTGACGAAGCTTGGCAAACCTGGGTCGACTCTGCAGGAAAACATGCAAATACTTCTACGGCTGTCAGAGTTTCTGCCTTCTCAGGTAAGAAAATTCAACATTTTACACAAGGAAAAATGTTGTACTTGCGAGACAACACCATGGATAAGTGCATTACCAAGTTGTCAATTTTTTATAGTCCAGCGATGCGACCTCTACATACAAAGCATTACTCGAGTATCTGTCCAAGGAAAAATACGCTTTGGTGCGCATGAAAATTTTGCAACTTCTGGGAGAATTATGTTCATTGGCTGACCAGGAAGCTGGTGGTTTATTGGACGAATTAAATGCCTTTATCAAATCCGAAAGTTCGCACAAAGTCATTCTACAAATCTTGTCAATGCTTCACGATTTAACTAATAAGCTGTCAACTGATACTAAGTTTCAGCAACGATTATTGCAGTTAGCAAATCAGGTATGACCAGGGACTGGTTTTAGTTGTGAATAATGTGAGGTGATACCAATATGTACTTGTTTAACATCTTGGGCACTTTTTAGCATTTGGTCGATTCCAACCATTTGGTAAAATGCAAATGCTTGGAAGTAATCAGCGATTTGACATCTACCGAAGCAGGCAGCGACTTAGTTTCCACCACTTTAAAATTGTTGGCAGACTATAGCCATAGTCAAGATCCAAGAGTAAGAACTGCTGCATTGCAAGCTGTGGTATGAATGTTTTGGCTGTTATTTGAGAATCTTTTTTATTTAGTATATAACTAAGCAGTTTTTTTCCCCACTGACAGTTAAGATTATATGAGAGGGGATTGAAGATTGACATGAGTATTTACAATGATGTCACTCAAGCACTCGACGATGACTATGAAGGGGTTCGGATAGCTTCGCTTAAACTGGTCGTTGTTATTAGTCAGGCCTTTGCTGAAAGGTAAAGCTTAAAGTAAATTTTGTCTTTGCTCATCATTTACTCTGTCTCATACCACTGTTTCAAATAGCTTGGTTGCTGTCCCAGACAGTGAAGAGCACATTCGTCTAATCGACGATGCCTTTGCCAAAGTATGCAATGCTATCAATGATTTATCTGTTACTGTAAGGACGCAAGCTGCTCAGCTTCTGGTAAGACAGCTTGAATAATCATCCCTCTGAATTAGTATAACATTCAAGGTTTAGCTAATTGTTTTTTTTTCAAATACAGGGCACAATGAGCACAGTCAGTGGTCGATTTCTGGAACAAACATTAGATAAAAGACTGATGTCCAATATGCGAGTAGGGATGCCTTCTATTATTACTTTTTACGTTATCTATGTGTATCATTATTATAGCTTGTAAAATTCTCTAGCGAAAACATTCGGCACATGAAAGGCAGAAAGACTCGTATAAAAGTGGAGAATGGGCCTCTGGGCAGAAGTGGGCTGATGATGCACCTCGTGAAGCTTTAGATGCCGATGCTGTGAATTTAATTAGCACAGGTGCTTGTGGAGCCATGGTTCACGGGCTGGAGGACGAATATTTGGGTGATTATTCTCTAAGTAGTTGAATGATCCATTCCCCTGAATCAATTAAAATAATGTTGTGTTAATTCAATAGAGGTGCGTAGTGCCACCTTGGATTCGCTTTGTCAATTGGCACTTCTGTCGACCAGCTTTGCCAACGTGGCCATCGATTTCTTAGTGGACATGTTCAATGATGAAATTGAAGAGGTTCGCCTAAAGGCTATTCATTGCTTGACGAAAATCAGCCATTCGATTGTGTTGAGAGAAGATCAATTGGAAACCATTTTGGCAGTATTAGAAGTAAATATTCTTGGCGTGTAATAATTATGCTATGTATATTAACAAAAATCATTAATGATATTAAATAACTGTGTTTTTTTTTTCAATTAGGATTTCTCCACTGATATACGAGAGGGCTTGCATGGCATGCTATCTTGTTGTCATTTATCCACAAAAGCTTGCCTGAAAATGTGTGTGGAACATTTGCTGGAAAATCTGAAACGCTATCCGCAAGATAAACGTTCTATTTGGAAGTAAGAAACTAAATTGTCTCTAAATACTAAAGGAAATTCATCCATTTTTCTTTCTAATGCAAAGAAAAGCATCTCTCATTAGAAGAATTCAGCTTAATGTGACGCATGTTATTTTCGATTTATAGGTGTCTACAGAATTTAGGCATCAGGCATTCTGAGTTAACTCTTCCTCTAATAACGGAGTTGCTGAGTATTCATCCTTATTTCGATACTCCTGAGCCGGACATGGACGACCCTGCCTGTATCCTTATTATTCTGGTTCGGGTGTACAAAATGTGATAAATGTTCATAACATCTGGCTATTCCTTTAATAATTATGTCAGATATCAGCATTTTGATTCTGGTGTTTAATTCTGCTGTCTCTTGCCCCACAATGATCCCATTATTCGAACAGCATACGAGGCGACATTACTCTTACTTGAGGGACAGTTTGTCCCACCTAGTACCACATTTAAAGGTAGTTTCTCTCCAGTTGATTTCATTAATAGTTTAGATTTAACTAATCTTTTGGCCCCTAGGTTTACATTTATAATTATGTAATTTACTTTCATGCAGTTCTTGAATGCAGGTCAAAGCCAAATGGAAATTACAAATGTTTCATCCAACACCACCACATTTTTGCAACAAGTATTGGAAAAAATTGCCAGGGCAGAGAAGTTGAATGCCCAAACAAGACACCAGTTACAAGAAACTGCCATTCAGTAAGTTTGTATTGGCATCACACACATTATTGCCTCAACAAAAGTCACACTTTTTCGTTTATTCTTGTTCAGGGATTTGGAACGGCTGGCGCAAATTGATCCAAGTCTCTCAGCATCTGCCAATTGTGCTTCCCAATATATTCAATGTCAGTTGCTTTTTGCAAAGGTGAGCACCATCTTGTGTTTCAAGTGTGCATGTCCGTATGTACTGGAGAAAATTAAATTGGTTCATATTTTCAGATATTGCAAAATAAAAATTGGTGCAATGCATCAGCATTGGCATTTCTGCATGGTAATACAGTAAAAAATGCCGTCGAACAGGTAATTTCATAGAAGATGATCTAAACGTAAATTGATCCCATTTTAACTTATATTTTTTGAATATGTTCAACTTTTTGCGTATAGTTGTTACAGACCAGTTTTAGGATCTCGCACATGTTTGTGGGTTTAAGCCCCGTAGAAATGGCTACTATAATGCAAATGCGCTTGAAAGTATTTGCACTTCATTTGGTCTACATTGTTAGGGGCAGCAATGCTTCGGCCCTGGCGTTATGCGATCATTTTTTAAATCAAGTCGAAAATCTGCAAAAGTAAGTGCATCATCTTATGTTATGCAGTTTTCGAATCGTGACACTTTTGTTACATTAATGGGCACATTTATCATTTCAAGGTTTTTATGGAACGGTAAACTCTGCGCAGATACATTTGTGGATGCTGTATTTCGTGAAATGGGCCAGCTGGACGATCCGAAGCCTGGTCCTGTGGCTCGGATATTACAGCCCCTCCTGCATTCATACCATTCACCATCTTTGCGCCTAACAAGCAACATCTGTCAAGCCAAAGCAACAATCTATGAACCTACTGGCGAATCTGACACCCCATTAAAATTTACTGCTGGTCTTCTCTTGGGGGTCAACTTTGATGCCGAGCTTGAAAATATCGAAGATTTGAAAACTGTCCGCATTAAGGTAAGACTTAAAAAGAAACCTGTAAACATGCACATAAAAACTCCGATATAATGTTGGCAAATTTTGTTTCAGGTGAAATACCCCGACCAACAAACACAGTTGATCTTACCACGGTTTGTAGATTTTCGTGAAATTAAGGCCCAGCAACACAGGCTGATGACGACTGTGCTGTTGTCACATAGTGTTTGGTCAGGTAGTCTGGTTTTTTATGTAATAATCCTTTCAAATAATACAATTGAATAGGTCATGACGAGTTATTTCAATTTTTTTTCAGAGGCCTGCCATGTAGAAATCAATTTGGCATTGGACTTTTCAGAGTCTGAAGCTGTTAGTTTGAAAAGCCATCAAAAACAGATTTCGAAAATGGACGAACACACGATAGATCTGTGCAAGCCTGTGAAAATTTCCATTTCTCCTAAACCTATAAAGAAAGGGATATAAAAGTATGTATATACAGATTGAGATTTATTCTCCGTTAAGGTAATAAAATATTCCAAGATTGTTTAAATGTCATACGCAACGTAAATATTCTTCATTCACTAATTTACATTGAAAATGGAGTTCGAACGCGTCTTGAAAATGGGAGAGCGCTTCTGCGACGGTCACGTCTCTTTGCAGTTGCTCCGATAACGACGTGACACCAAGATTGGGAATTCCACATGGCACGATGTGTTGAAACCATTTTAAATCAACATTGCTGTTAAGGGCTACTCCGTGATTGGTAATGAAGCGTCGAGCATGGATCCCTAAATAATTATGTAAGCAAAATTGTATCAGCTTCTCAGTTCACTGAAAGATGGAGCCACACTATATATACGCACCTATGGCAGCAACTTTTTTGTCACCAACCCAAACGCCTGTGTGTTCACACGTCTTTGCAGCGATGCCGAAGCTGGAGCAAGTGGCTATCAGAGTTTTTTCCAGATTTTGGACGTACCATTTGATGCTCTTTTTATAATTCGCCAGGTGGAGAATGGGGTAGGCAACCAGCTGACCGGGACCGTGAAAAGTTATGAGGCCACCTCGATTGGTGCGATGAAATTCGGCCCCCAATTGCTTCAGTTTGGCCTCTTCATCAGCTGGATAGTCAGCTGTGCGGATGCCAATGGTGTAAGTTGGAAAATGCTCCACAACCAACAAGGTGTCGAGATTGCCGTCTTCACATTTATTCTGCAAATGCCACAAATGTTTATTCACCACGGCCATCTGGATATTTAGAGCGTCTTCGAAGCGCATTTTCCCTAAATTCCTCAAAATGACCAGAGGTTTCATTTTTTGAAATTAGCAGACTTCGAACATCGCCAAACGCGTTGCTCGCCAGGTGGCAGCACTGGCGATCGCGTGATCGATGTGGCACGTGATAAACGTTCCAAAGAGATCAATCCTGGAATTTGTTAATAAGCCTTATCATATCTGGGATTTTGAGAATGATTAGATGAAAAATAATACCGACAGTAGCCTAAACACGTTCCGGATACTAGTTTATTCGTGAACTTATTTACCGGTAATTTCACTTATTTGTTTATCGACCCACGGCCGGAGCGGAGCCTCTTTCGTGCTACAGCTACTGCAAACGTCTGCAATTCATTCTAAATGTGGTGATTCTGGCTCTTATTTATGGTTGATTTTTCCGGAATCAAGGTAAGATTGTCCGTTTCTGAAAGCATCATAAACGCAGCGCGAGCATTTTATCATTCAATGATGATCAAGCATGATTTTCCTGCACAATATCAGCTAGTTTTGGTTTACGTGCCAAACCCTGAAAACTACATGCCGACCTCAGATTTTGTCACATTTTTTCGAACGGTGGTTTTTCCTTGCCCCAATTCTTTTTAGGTAGCCTCCTTCTTGTACAACTATACCGGTAGTTTTACTTAGTTTTTGCGCCCAAATCTTCACTGTACACTATATGTACATACATGTATAATTCATCCGTCATTCACGTAAGGTACTGTACATGTACACGTGCATGCAATGAATATGCATGCATGTGCACACGTAGGCCTATATTTGGTGTGAACAGAATCAGTAAATAGTCTTAATTTAATTTGAGTACAATTTTAATGCCCATGAGTGGTCATGAGAACAGCTGAGCACATATACTCAGGCCTACTACAGAAATCATTTCAGAGTACAGTATGTAGGCCAGCTTGTGGTGTTGGGCAGTCAACTAGATATGCATGATTATTATACATTTTCTTGAAATTGATTTAATCAAAGATTTATTGGAGCTGCAGTGACACCACGCTGTTTTTTTTAAATTTATTTTTTGGGATGGGGGAAGTGAGGGGGTGTTAAAGCAAAGTTGGCATGCTGCCCAGTTTATATCCGTTCTTTGCATCAATCAGTAGGGCAACCTATATGGTGCAAAGTGGCAAAATCGTCAGCTGATGGCATGGTTATGTGCAGCATTTAGAAAGTACAGTCGTGATCCCTCTTATCATGATACAATGTAAAGCAGTCTGAATGCTTGTTAACATTCTTGTAGACAAGGTGCGATTTGTATCTGGTCAATATTTGGTATCTGTTGTCAATGGGGTGGATTGATTTTTGATTTTTTTTTCCAGAAATAACGTTTGAAAATGTCACGAAAGCGGCCTAGAGAGACGTCGCATCCGAAACAAGTAAGGTTTCGTCGCTTTCGTCCTGTTTTTTACAAGGGTTTATGACACCAGACACTCACAGCTGCCAGTTTTGCAACATTTTATGTGTCATGAGCTGTCAGTTTTGCAACACACCTAGTTATACAAATGCAGCAATGAGTACCGGTATAATTCGTTGGCTGTTCATGTCCTAGTTGGTCCTGTTCTGCATTTTGCAATTGTAGTTTCTCCAGAATTTGTATTTTTAAAAATATTTGTTGGATTGAAAATTGAAAAAGATTGAAGAAAAAATCCTAATAAGGTGTGACATATTGACAGAGCCTCGATGTGCATTATTCCACTTTGTTATCATCTACCGACTATGACAGGGAACAGCAGCAGAGAATATAATTTTTAAAGTCTCAGATGATTTGGAGTAAGTTGACGTCATTAAACGAAAGCTAGAAATAACTGAACATGGTTTGTTCAGATAGGGACTAGATAACGTGATATTCTATATGCTTTTCAGGGTCATGAGTTTGTGTTTAAACTTTGACGTCAATTGTGATACAAAATAAGGTCATTCAGTGGATCTAAGGAGACTCCACTCCTTAGATCCAGTGATGAATTGGGGCACTGTCATAGATTCCCGTTTACACGTGGCACCCGGCATGTAGGTTGCCCAAAAAGTAAAACTTCTTTAAGATGAAACTGTGACCTTTTGAACCTTTATTCTTGTATGCAGCTACATAGCTGTGCAACCTTCTGTCCAAATGAACTCTAGCCAGTGTGGATCAGAAAAATGAGACTGGAAATGAATCTCCAGGATAGCATAAGTGTACTTTATTCTTAGTAGCAACTTTGTATAGGTGGCAATCTGACATTTTAAAATATTCGAAAATATAGGCCTATTTTAGTCATAAGTTTTATCAGTTTTTTGATATTGTAAAAATGATTCATCACGTTTCTACTCACCAAAAGGTGAAAGAAGGTGAATTAAGTGTAACTTATGAGGTGAGCTTTTATACGAGTTCTTTGCCCATTTTCGTATGCATTTCATTACATTTTTGATTTTCTAGACAATTTACAATGTGGCCCCATTTGATGATGAGGATGCTGCAGTTGCTGAACGGGGAAATTGCGACTATAACGTTCGTGTATCTTTAGAATCAGCGAAATCGGGGAAGGGTAAGTGGAACACTTGGTTCTCAAGCTGCATGGGAATTGTTCAAATTTTACCTTCCTGATGCACATCTCAATATTCATTTCACATACAACTCATTTCAGCAACGAGACCTATTCGTGTTTATGCGGATGGTATTTATGATTTATTCCACATGGGACATGCGAGACAACTAATGCAGGCAAAGAATTTATTTCCCAATACTTATCTCATTGTAGGAGGTACGTGAATTGCAAATTTCATGTTTCGCAATTTATCCCCTGGTCTTCTTTGAAGCAAAACGCCTATCTCCCAATCCTCGTTTGCCAAATCTTAGATTGATCTAATTTTTTTATTCAGTTTGTAGTGATAAGATGACACATAAATTTAAAGGCCGTACAGTGATGACTGAAGAAGAACGCTATGAAGGCGTAAGGCATTGTCGATATGTTGATGAGGTGTTGAGGGATGCGCCCTGGGTATTAGATGAAGAGTTTCTGGCAAGGAACAAGGTATGTTTGAAAGCAGATGAGATCATGGCAACCCTTGAATTTGTCTGCTGAATGGAGTATTGATTTTTCGTTTTATGAAGATTGATTTTGTGGCGCACGATGAGATTCCATATGCCACGGGAAACTCTGAAGATGTGTATAAAGACATCAAGGAAAAAGGGATGTTTGTTGCGACAGAACGAACAGAAGGAGTTTCTACATCAGATCTAGTTGCTCGAATAGTGCGAGACTATGACATTTATGTGCGTCGGAATTTAGCTCGTGGATACACTGCCAAAGAACTTAACGTCTCGTTTATAAATGTAAGATAATTTTGCGTCTTGATACAGTAATGCTTGGAAGATTTCCACTGTAACTGTTAAGGGCCACACTAGGCCGGAAGTCACACCGCTGAAATTTTGGGGACACCCCTGCACTCCATTCAAAACACCT
>JAQFYZ010001518.1:0-22842 GCA_034695085.1 Cylindroiulus punctatus
TAATGGATGCTGCGTCACCGTGCGTCCAACGATGCGTTAACGCACCGTAAAACAACGCTCGTCTGCAGCCGGCCTTACATGTACATTATAACAACAGGCGTTTTTGACTCAAATTGTGACGGTTTTGAACTGAATTCTTTTCTCTGTCGCTAAATTGTTGTTTCGATTTTCCGATTTCGCTCCTGATAAAAGAGGTTGGTAGCCTAATAATTTTTAAAGGAATGTCATCTCGTCGTCCTCGGAATTTCCAAAATTCCTAGACATTCAATTCGCTTCCTGAACAGGGTTAAAAATTCGAAGGAAAAAAATCGACCAAACATGGCAAAGTTCGTTGCCTGCATACTCTGATGAGAATTAGACTGCGATTTGCAATGGTTAAATATGCGAACGCAACAATTAAAAAGTATGGCAAAAAATTCCAGCAATATCGACGTACCGAACACGTCATGCTAATTAGGGGCAGATTGGCCACGGTCATTTGTGAAAATAGTACGATTCCAAACGATACCAACATCCGCGAAGATAAGTTTTTATTTTTGCAGCTGTGTGAAATACAAAAGCAAAGCAAAATGCGAAGGGAGAAAAATATTATTCATATTTTATCAACCGAAAAAAATTGACGGAGGGCGATATCGTCCGCAGCTGCGAACTGACATTGACGACCGGTAGAGGAATATTTGGGGAATTGCAATTACAGAAAAACTCTAATTGCGTGACCGTACTGCATAATTAATTCGATTTTCTAATGAGGCTCTTAATGGAAGTTTGATCGCCCTGAGGAGGAATGAAGCTCGACTGAAATTGTAATTCCTGTCGGTCGGGGTCTATCCTTTGGTAATGACTTGTAATATTAGTCTTGCACATGTACACGTACTGAATTTCTAATGAAAAAATTTGCGAAAAATGAATTTATTTCTGCTAATTTTGTTTTGATGATGAAGTTTGCCTAGGCTTTGAAAAGCTTTGGGAATGACCATCGCTTTTATTGCATGTTTGCATCCATCATTACAGAAGGTACAGTGTACATGTAATGTACAGTATATTCTGTATTCAAGATGTGTGCACATGGAAATGACACTTGGAATCTACAGTAAATTATAAAGTGAGGTAAACCGTGCCTGTCAACAGTGATTCTGACATTTTATTTGAACTTTAAGTAAATGCTGTGATGTTTGTGTGTGGCAAAGTAATGCAGCATTTGTCAAGCTTATGGTATTCCTTGATGAAAATCATGGAAATGTAATGCATGTTGTTGACATGATTTGCTGTGGCATTGTTTTGCACATTACCCCTCCCGAATTGTGTCTCAACCATGATACAGCATTGCAAATCTTCATGCTTTAGTATGGTGTGCATGTATGTAATTATCATCAATTGTGCAAAACCAAGCATCAGCAAGACCTGTTTGCTGATCTCGGACAAGTTTGCCTGCTTGGAATTTTTGGCTTCAAAATCCATCCAAGCCTGCCTTTTCGTGTTACAGTATAATCATGTTCCTGCAGCGCCAAGGGGCGCTCAAAGTAGCCATGAAATTGATATCTCATTTTGTGCAATATGTTGCAGGTGAGTCAGCAGATCTTGCAAAGTTTGCCTTACTCCCCCAATTACAGATTCGATGGATGCAATTTAACCCCCCTCCTCCTGCTAGCAGTGTGGGAAGAGGAAGATGTTTGCAGCAAAGCTAAAAAAAATGAACAGTTTCGAACACAATATCATAGGAGGCAGATTACTTATTGGGATAATAAGGCACTGCTCGACCATGGCCACGCAAATTATTTTCTAATAGCTCTGTTTTTTTGTCTTTTCTAAGGGCGCTGGGTTCTCCCATGTAAGTCGTGCTCAAAACACACCACGTGTATGTGGAGGAAGTCGGTTTGGGCGCCATTTTTGTGCCAGTATGGCCGAATTGGAAGGGAGAGCCTCTCCAGGTGCCTGGATGGGAAGAAGGTAAGTTAAAACAAAGAGAAGTTTTTTTAATGCCATGCCTTCAGACTGTTTCCTGTAGCAATTTTAACGATTCTTGCTGATGGACTTGGGAAGAACTCCATTAACAAGTTGCTGTGGTTTCCCAACTCCCATTACCCTAATTTCAAGGAATGCAACCCTTGGTGCATGTAATACTTACCTGCGAATGCATTTCGACAACAGTGAAACGCTTCATCGGGTTTTCTTCTAAGCTCAGTTTTTTATTTCTTATTTACGAACCTTTTATTTACAGTGTACTTGTGCTTTTAAATGAACGGAGAAATGTAACGATTTTTTTATCCTCAGAGGACAAGCTAGTGAAATGAAACGTTTTCAAGCAGGGTTGACGATTTTTCTTACCTTGTGTTATTTATCACAACGTTTACACGCAGACAAATAAGTGTAATTAGTCCTGTTTCATTCTGGGATGCGAGAATCTCAAGGGCTGCAATGAGGTGAAGTTACAATGTCTTGTTGAAGAGGTTCTCGCATCCCAGAATGCAATAGGACTTTTTCGTGCAATTTTGATAGCATTCGTAGTATGTCATGTCAATTTTTGAACTACATGTATGTTTTTAAAATGTTGTTCGGTTGTTAGGACAAGTTGGAATGACTTTCAATGTCGTGATTTCTCTAACAAACTTCTTGATGTAACACATCAAGGAGAAGAAGAACACCTTTTGCACGTCTGAGATGTTGTAACTGGGTTTACCCTTGACATACTTATAATTTAGTACTAAAATGTTTTCGTACTTTTGCTTCATCCACCCGGACATGCACTGCAAGAAGCTGGTCGTAAATTATGCAGTCTGCTACTGTGTTGGCGACGTGAATCATGTCTGTAAAAGACTAGTTATAATACCAATGAGTGCTTTCTTTATTCCGAATTTATTTTAACCTTTTGTGGATTTAATAAGGCAGAACGCTCGAGTCGGAGAATGTTTCCAAATGTATGCATTTGGATGATGCGCATTTGAAATGCCATGTAGCTGTCTGCAAAAGTCATGGGACGTCAACTTTGACAAATACACTGTACGATTGCTTGAGGAAATAGGTATTTGAGAATGTTTATGAGATATTCACAAATAGGATAATTTTTTGAAGATGTCGTTGGACATGTGATTGAATAACGCTTACATCACATCTGTGCATTTGATCGTGATGTGAAAGAATTTATACAATGCCGATTATAAGCACTGACTGGTCATTTTTTGAAAACAAAATAAGGAATTATACGAGTGGCGTGTGTCATCCTAAAACGTGGGGCGCGAAATGCTGAAATGTTGACTTTAAATTGAAATCATTGGTAAAGATGGACGCTTATGTGAGCCATCAGATCTGGAGAAATTCAGTGTTTAGTTTGGCGAAAATTTCCTTGCATTTTCTGTACACATTTGGCTTCTTAGATTTTGTAGCAAGAAAACATGCATGGATTGCTTCAAAACTGACTTCCTTTCTGGTTTCAGGTCCTCTTCATTGGCGATTCCACCAATCGTGGGATAATGCATTACCTGATGGAGCGGTTGAATGGCACACTGAAAGAGTGGGACAAGACACACCTCCTCAAGGTCTATACCAACGTCAACTATGGCAGGACAACGGTCAGTTTTGCCTACTATCCTCAGTTTTGGCTGCCCACCAATGAGCGACCCGTGTTTGAGAAGGCCTTGTATCAGCTGGTGCAAAAGTGAGTATCCCAGCAGTAGTTTGCAAATTTTTTAAGCATTCGAAAAAATTGGAGAAAAGAAATATTATGCTCGGAATTTTCGACACTTATATTATAAACAGTGATACATATCGATTGAAGGGTTAACCTAGAATTGTCTGTATCTGGTTTTCAAATTGTTGTTGAAATTGATTTCTTTGGATCCGTCAACCCTCTGGGGGGAATCCAACACACAGAGCCCCCATAGTATGTGTGTTCAAACACGCCAAGCAATGCGGAACGTGCTTAAGGCATAGAGTTTTAAGTTATAGGGTTTACAACCCCCTTAAAAATAGTTTGCAGCCTCTTCAATGGCCATTGTTTGAAAATCCATCTTTTTAATTGTCATAATCGAGCTAATCATCGCGAGCATCCGAGTCATTACCCCGATGATGAGCTCGAGTACGTTTCGAGGTATTCATCGATGAGAGCATTCGGAACCAAAGTGGGCTCAGCAGGAGAAATCCAGCCCCTAAATGACTATTAATACCGCTAATCCCCCTCACTCACTCATGCGATATGGGCCTCCAGAGCTTGTTTTCTACTACAAATTATAAAAGTTAAGCGGCTTAATATAATGGCGGATTAAATAAAGTGCTCATATATGCAAATGACGAGTGGGCTCGTTTTTCAGCAAAAAATGAAAGGCATAATCCAAATCCACGTAGAATTCAATCGAGACCCGAGCAAACCGTGTGTATGGTTGAAATAATGTACATTGATCATTTTGATGAAATGACATCATTTTTCATTCTTATTGGTTTTTTAAAGATTTCTAAAAGCATTAGCATTTTTCATCCTTATAAGAGTCGGCAATGCGAGTCTCAAATGGGGTTTACCCTTCATAGATATTTCTGGCTGGTGTAAGAAACGGTGTTAAGACCATTGAAGTCAGAAGCACTTATCATCGTTTATGGATTGCCCTCGCGAGGTTTTTGGGGAATTTCCATAAAAATTCAATTTTCAATTATCGGCGAATGGCACGCCAAGGGGGCCTCGACACCGAGTCATCGTTTAGCTAGATAAATGCGATGTTTATGATAATCAGGGTTTTGATGGCGTTCAATGGAATCAGGAGCCAGGGGATAATGGCCCTTGGGGTGACGATATGGAGTTGAAATGGCCACCATCGACCACCCACGAAGGCCAGGGGGAGTGAGGAGCGTTTCATCGACAGAGGGACGATGGGTGGGGATATAAAAAGCAAGTTGGCAAATAGAAGGCATAATTATGACATGAGCCATAATAGAGGGATGGCGAGAGTGGATTGATGCACCGTTGGGAGTGAGGCAGGGGCCGCTTCTGGTACCGGTCCTAAAGTACAGGGTGCTTGTCGCAACTGGGACAGGTCATGGATCCTCCATGTCCCTATGCATGCTCTACAACAGGCATTGGGTGATGTGTATAAACGACCTCCGAGGTTGTAGAGGGGAAAGGGGTTCAACCTTGCGAAGTTAGCGAGTGAAACCTTGCTAACTATCGATGACTGCAAAGTTGAGTAACATGACCTTAATTCACACATTGTAAGATGTCAGCTGAAGAATAGCCTTGCTTTTGCCTTGCTTTGCCCAAATCCTGTACAGGAATACAACGTCCTTTTTTCCAGCGTGTGTTTCCATTAGGACAAAAATCATATACATGTGCATGCATGACTTAAATGAAGTAGAGAGGTTAGGAGGCCAAAAAAGTCAACTTTTTGATGGACGTCGTTTATGCTCAGCCCCTTGCGTGGCCAGGACACGCCACTCGAAGGGCCACCCAGGCGATGCAATTTCGCAAAATTCCCGGTATAACTGCTAGGATTAGGTTTACGAGAAGCCATTATTACAAGGGGAAGCCCATCCGCATCAAAAATCCATGGCGGGATAACAGTGGAACACGCCCTCTTATGATGAGATGATAGGATAGGGCTTGGGGGACCAGCCCCAATCCAGCGATTTGGGAAGATTTTCCCATCATGACGGTGGGAGAATGGACACCAGGGGGAGATGGAACTTCATCAATTTCACGTGTGTTACCCCCGCGGATTTATGATCCACAACTGGCAATCCGAGCAGGAAGCAACAAAGAAAGCGAGAAAAATGGACTTATCGCCTTATGGAAAATCTTCCTGAAATTTGCATGCAAATGCGGCGTTGCAAACGTTTTGAGCTGCTCCAAGGGGCTTCTGTAAACTGCGTGATGGGAACCCAACCAGTCTGAGTCAAGAAGGGATTAACCGCTTGGAACAATACCTTGTTTGAAAAGCGTACTTGAGTATACCATATGAAACGATTTTGTCTTTGAGATGTACTTTAATAAATGTAAATCGCCCTTTGTCCGACAATGTATCCTGCATTGTCAGTCTCCCCAGAGTAACTTCATCAAACATACACTATTTGAGCTCTTCTTTCGAAAATTTGGCATGTTGTTCGAAAATATCATATATACTACCTTATGGCATGTATGAACTGATAAATTTACTTGATTGAAATCAGAAATGATGCTTATTTTGCATGATGCTTCTTGGCTATGTTGTTTGAGCTATATGGGAAATCCCAACTACTTGCAATGTCTATTTTGTTATTAAACCTAATTTTGCTTGATAGCAATATGCTAATAACCACAAAAATCATTCATTTCTGCATACAATATGTAACGCCACGATGGCAAGGTGTTTTTCTTATATAATGATATTTTTTGAAGACAATCATGCACAGCTTATGTAATTTCCGCAAGTGTTTGCTTGAACATGAGTTAACTTATGCTGCAACGAATCAATTGTAATTAAATTTTGGTATATTTAATGTTACAGGTCGCGCCCCCTCCAGAATGATTCTAGTACTATATTGGTGGTTGGAGGCGTTCATTGGTTAGCCACGCAGCATCTGCACATGCTTCTAAGAGGACTAAGAAGGTGAGCTTTCTTTAACAACATTTAATCCAAGATAGATTCCAAGATATTAGTTCAGATATTACAGAAACATTCAGTGTTCCAATATTCATTCTTGTAGAAAGGCATGTAGAACCCCTAGCATACAGGAGATTTTGCTGTGTATGGCATTATACCTGTAGAAGACGCTTGCTAACAGGTTCAGTTTGTGAGCCTTTCAATGTCTTTATCATGGTCCATAAAACCAAATTCCATCGCCAAGGAAGGGCGTTATGCGCTGATGTAGTTTATGTGAGCCATACTTATCCAGCTGGACGTTTGGCAGCTCTGTAGATAGTTTTGCATGTTTACAATAAGCACGTGGGTAAACGACGCATTTTCATGGGGAAATGCGCGGATGTAGATAAATGGGCTACAACTCATTCTTTGACATTTCTGCAATATCATTACGTGCCAACATATCCAATTTTCCACCCCAAATGCATGCGGCTCTGGGTCATTGCTCCACCTTGATAGCGCAGTACCACTCTTGGACACCTGGTTGGTACCATTAAGATTCAGACCACGAGCTTGACCTACACTTTTTTAAGGGAAAAAATAATTCTTATCATCAGCCAGATCGATGTAAATTTCTGAGCTTTCGAAAGCAATCATTCTGCCTGATAAATGTAATTGGAGCGTTATTGCGTCGTAAAGCGCACTGGATGGGGTCGGAATTAGCGTTCAAAGAGTTTCCTGAAACCTCAGAGGAAATGATCAAGAATTTTGTGTTAGAATAATTCTATATTTTTGTAAAAATGTTTACGGATAACCAATGCTATTTCTCAGATGCTTCACCAATTGCACAGATGAACATAAATGTCTGTGTATCCCAAGATACCAATATTTTGTTAGGAAGATTGAAGATTTGCATTTCAAAAGGATCTAAATGCGACAACTTTCAAAATAATTAATACATGCAAAATGAACTATGAACCACTTTCCAAAATTTACCTTTGCGACATCCATGCTCTATGCGCAACGTTGTACATTGTACTTAAACGTTACTATGGGACAGTATCGCAAACCTTGGTAAATTACCAAAAAATGGGTAAAGGTGTTTTTTTTTGGGAGTAACAAGCACTTGGGGATACGCATTAATGAAGTTCTTCAGAAGCTCTTCAGCACGTTCCAATACTAGAAAACGATGACAGGGAGAATTATTTATATGTATTACATGTACTAAATAAAATCACTTTTGCAGATAATACGAGTGTTTAATGAGTATTTCGGCGCATTGTCCCCGCTAAGGAATTACAGACTCCCATGAGAAAGTAGGCTCCTCCTAACAGCTCGTAGGCTAGCAGTGATTGCCTGCTAGTTAGGGGCGTTTGAATCACACATTACATGTTAGTCTAGTTGCACTAAAACTATGTAAGGATAAAGTCTGAAAGCTCAGTACAGATATCATGTAAAATATAGTTGAAATCACATATTTTGTCCACATTGGTAGCAGGGACTATCCCAACGTTTATCCGAAAAGTTCACGTGAATTGGTAAAGGGACTGTTGAGCGGTTTTTTGGTAATGAAGGGAAAAGTTTGGGAAGCTGCTGGTTTGCTCTACGTCGCAACATTTTGCTAAATTTCTCACAAACATAAACTGTCGCGTAGATCCTATTGAAATTCAAATATTCTAGTTTACAATTTTTGCAAAAATTGATCACTTTATACTCGTGTTTACAACTTCCCATAAAATTTGTCTTCTGATTGGCAGAGAGGGCTTGCAAGGAATCCGCCTGATGATGAAGACTCTGGGGTCTGGCTTTCATCTGCCGGTGGAGGGCGTCCATAGTTTATCCAAGGTAGGCCTAATCTGTTTATTTCAAATGAAGTGCGCTCTCTGCCCAATTACTCCAGTTCCAAAAGTCAACCGTGTCGAGCTTCTGGGGTAATCCACCATCTGGTTGCACGCACTTGCTTATTTACCGAAAATCCCAAATTAAACCACGGCTACAAAGGCACGCTTTGTCGACATTCTGGGACATGAAGTTGGCTCGGATGGCTGATGTCGGATGGCGAGGTTTCCAGTTCCATCCAAGTAATTCTTCTAAGATTAGCAGTTGTAATTTCTACTGTTTTCAATGTTTGAGATTTTCCAAAAGTATATGGTTTAAACTTGCATCCCGGATTTCAAAGTTTCCTGACAGTCTATGTTTAAACCAAATTTTCTAACATTGTCTTAACTTTGTGAAAAATGTATACAGATTTTGCAGAAGTTAGTATGACGTGAAAATGTTTGTTTCTGCATTGTTTTCATTTTGTGCACCAGCAGCCTGTATACTCATATTAGTCGAGATGCTGCTGTTGAGGCATTGAAGAGAAAAAGGACATAAATATGTGTATACTATTTAAAAGAATATTTAAATTTTGACATCTGGCATGCATGCTGTGGAACACTTCCTCACAAGTGTTTAGGGGAAATGACAATTCCAGTTTATAAGTATATTCAAAGCCTGTATCAGGTACATCAGACTGGACAAGATGCATGAAGAGTTTCACAATTTTACAATTCTGGCAATGTCAGACTTTAAATAATCTCAGATTAGCTGCCAACGCTTTCATGTGATACCGATGAACAATTTGGCATTTACTTGTCAGCAGTTGACAGAATTCGTCAGAACTGTCGTGACATGCATATGCAGTATAAGGTCTTGCAGCAGTAACCTGACATGTGTTACTAAGTTGCGAGGAATCGAAGGAATCCTTACTGGAAACTGTTCAAAGAGATACCGAACACCCAACGATGGGTTTTACCATCACTAGTCACAGCCACCGTTTGGATGTATCATCGAACATATGTGGCACTTTTATTTTTATTAGCATTGTTATTATACACAAACATAGAGTCGTGTTTATTTTCTGTTATCGTTTACAGTTCCTTGTTTGTCTCTGTTTCAGCTCGAGCAAAGGAAACTCCTCTTGCACAGCATGGGTTTGGCCGAGTTTGCCAAACACTACAATTTCGAGGTGATTGACACCTTCAACATTACCATCCCCAGATACAAGGATTTTCTGCAAGGAAAGTGTGCCTGCCATTTTCATAAGGTAATTTGTAGTTTTGTTTGGTTGGACTTAAACAAGTTTCGGTTAACGGTGATTGTAATTGAAGGCTTTGAGTACTGTTGGCATTTCTGTGAACTTTTGAGCAAGGTCTTAGTACTTCTGATGAATCTAAAAACCAGAAATATTCCTGGAAGTCTTTCTGATCTTTACCCACGGTATTTAAAAGTAAATCTTGCTGTTGTGCATCTGCATTACAGATGTACAACATCTGTACTATGATGACATAACAATTTTTCAAGTACACCTTATCCGAATAAAGATTTGATTTTGAAAGAATTATTTTTCAAGATAAAATCTATTTATAAAGTAGCAAATATCGTATTATTTGAATACGCTTTCAAAGAAAGGAATAATTCGAGTAAATTAATTATTTATGCAGTCTGATTTATCCAAAGCTGTTCCTTTGCTTTCTATGCATTATCTTTCAAAGTTGGACACGTATAATAAGTAGGTATGCTTATAGGTTAAACAAAATAAAACAGCCCAAAAATAGACGAGCCATCGTTTTACTATTAAATATGCATCTTTCCAATGTTATCAACACCAATTTTTTTTAGCATTAATGCTTTACGATTTTGAGTGATTTATTTCTGATTTTTTTATGAAATTCCTCTTTGATAGGCTAGGGTACTTATTTTCGACTCGCGGAAGCAGCTTTTCAACCTACCTTTACATGACATTTAACCTTTATAAAACGTTCCTAATTGCGCGTAATAAGTAATTTATTTTGGATGGGGATCAAAATTGTTATTCACATTTAATAAGGTGTTGCAAAACTGGAGTGAACCACAGGCCATCAATCTTTCATATTTCAGAATTTTTTTTTGCAAAATATTTTCAACCAGTTGATAATGATGCCTTGAGCTAGTTCCAATTTTCTTATATTTTATATTCTCTTCGGTGCATTTTTATTTAATTTTTGCAAGAAATCAAAATGGAAAAGACTTGTTCTGTTTTTCTCCATTTTTAGCACTTTGCTTTGCGATGAAAAAACTAAATTCGCCAAGTAATTATTTGCTTAAAATGCTATTATAATTAATCGTGGGATTTTTACTTATTATCTCTTTGTCTAATGGACAAGGTTTGGCCAATATCTCATGGACCGACACGGCCATGTTAAGATTGACAAGCAGGTGCATTTCAGTTTTCTGCATAAAAAGTCAAATGGCTGCTGAAATTCAGTCTACAATCGTAATTTTATGACCTGGAGTGAATGCATGACCAGTGTTCCTTGTCGAAAGCAAACAAATGTTTGACATTTTGGGAACTGTATTTTTTACTTGGATTGGGTGTAAAGTCGTCGCTGTTACTGCAAATCAAGGAAATTTGACGAAAACATTTTCCTCGAAAAAAGGTTTTCTGCATTTTTACGTTCAACCGAACACCTGTGTTTATGGAATTAAAATAGTCACGACGTGGCTTCATTGCGAAATCTATCCTTAAAGCTTACAGCATGTTGTAAAACCACACTGATAAAGTATATTTCATTTCGAAATTTTGCCTTACTTCGAAATAACGTTTTCGTGTTTGAACAGGCTGTATCCAGATGTATCCCAGAATAGTGTCTTGGAAGTAATGATAACAATTATATTAGTAAATATATGTTGTGGCAAGAAGTGCATTTGTAAACATATACCTGTGTTGTTGATGCTGTGCGATGTGCAGTGTTAACTTGTTTTTTCGAAACATAAACGAACATGGGCTCTGGTTGCTATACATGTTATTGTTCTGGAGGTCAGCACAGATCAGCAGTTTGATCTTGTAGCTGCCTCGCATTTGGTGTTTTTCACTGTTTATTTTCCTAAACGATTTAGTTCACTTCGTTGAGCCATGTTTTCAAGTTGGGAAATTGTCCACATATTTTTTGTGTTTCCAGGTTGTGCCTTTCGAGTTGTCAGAAAGAGTCGTTCCTGACTCCGATTTCCACAGACATTTGCCAATGCCTTGGGTTTTTGGACAAAGTGGTTTTCTGTGGAAAGAAGAGAGCAAGGGTGTCCATTACCATGTGGAAGGACCTGTCAATGCTGCTTATTCAGAAATCCTCATCAGCCGCCTTTGTCACGATTATCAAACTTGATATCATCCAACACGCAATAATTTTCACCAAACCTTGGTTAATGGCAGATTATGGCAGATATAGTAGAAAAGAGAGAGAGAGAGCTGTATAAAGGTAGGGGTGCATGCATGGGTGGATGCATGGACAACTGACTGCAATGTTGCCATGAAGTTGACCCGTTTAGGACATTTTAAAAATATTCCAGATTTGCATGCCTCAAATCATTCATTGTTTTAAACATTATTTCAACTAGAATTTTTCTGGAGTGCATGCTCCAGCATTTTAACGTTAGTGACATGCATATTTGGCACATTTTAATATATGTCAAATGCCACAACGGAAATATGTCATTGTATAGGTGTAACATGATTGCAGCATATAGCTGCAGGTTGTTGTTTGAAAACATGAGTTTTCTGGAAATATGCGTTCATGTAAAATGGACTTTCTATGACTTATAGCAGACTACATAAATGCATGGATCATTTGACATGTAAGTTATACAGCCAAGACGTTAATCGACTTGCGAGCGATAGAAATTGACCGAGTAATTGGACTTTTTTGACGTTTTAACGTTTTATCATTTTTGCAATGGTTTTTCAGTTGCAGGTCATGGTAGGTTCTGGTCATGTTGTACATGTAGCTGTTTTGATAAGGACAAACTATTTATACGACTGCTTAACCGTCCACGAAATCGATTTCGGTACCCTTGAAACACAATGATTTCAGCATATCCATGTAGTTCTATGCATAGTTGAATGACCCAAATTTGCCAATAATTTACAAATTTGTAATTGCTGATCATGCATGCACAACATGCTGTATATATTCCGTCTAATTCGTGTGAGGCAATATGCTGCGCCGTCATTTCAATATGCTGCTTTTTGGACAGCATTTCTAAGCAGTTACATGTAGAGGATCCGGTGATATACCTTAGGGTCCAAATGCCGAATTTAGCGAAATAGGGAAATTATCTGAAATTTTAAAAACAAACTGTCCGGAGTAACATGTGAGAATTCCAATATGATGAAGCTATGATAACAAAGTATGTTGTCTCGATATTGCTGGCATAAAAGATTTCGCGAACGTTGATAACGTTGAGAAAAGGTGATGTTTTGCACCGAGCAACTCTGGAGCTATGGCATTTCATCCTCAATTTCATGATAATATCATTACATTTCGTCTGAGGTGGATTTACAAGTACTCAGGACCTGCCATATTATTCATAAAACATGCAGGGACTATAATATAATGCACAGAAAATGACTGGCAAGTGGCACGTATGTAACGATCAGATTGAGTATATTGGACCTACTGTACATTGTATATATCCTTGCCTTTATAATTGATGCATGATCAAGGTATAATATAAAACCAATTTAGAACAGCACCATAAACTTACGTTAAACTACTCCGAAGGCAAAAGAGGAATTTTACCGCCATGAATTAATCGCCAATCAGGCTGAATAATTGTAATAGTAACATAGCCGCTGTCTCATGGAAATGTAATGTTTTTACCGAGTATAAATACATGTGGTGATTATAATTACTGTGGATAATCACGGGCACACTGGATGCGAAATAAATATTTTTGTTGATATAAATCTTCGCGTAATTCAGCTTTTTTCGCTAATTCAGTAAGTCAGTAACTGCATCCCTTCCGGCCCGGATCCTGAGCATCTGCTGAGCTGGGACAACAATGGCATCGTTGGTGGGTGGCCTTTGTGCTCACTTCCAGTAGCCTTAGAGGACCCACGCTGCTCCCAGGGCCCTGGATGGGGCGGACGAGCCTCATGAATAAATCGCCGGTTTAGGAACAGCAAAAAAACAACGCTGAGGCCTCATGATCACCTATTAAGCGGGAACAATGGGCGGCCCCAGGGCCGGGGGCGGATGGATTCTCGGAGTCATTGTGCCATTGTGGGGAAGCCAACGTTCCAAAATGGCCACAAAGGATGGCTCTGGCGTGGAACAAATTGAGAGAGAGTGAGCAGGTAGGAGGGAAATTCCCCCTTGTCCAATGGCGCTAGGGGGCCCCTCGAACGCCTGGGAGGTATCGCGGTTAGGAAATTTATCTCCTATGCCCGGAATGCACGAATCTGGATTGGTTAATGTAACATCACTTGGTCAAAAACTAACATGCTAGTCTTGAGTTGTTAGTGTTTGCCTGTGCAGCCATAGAATCATGGAGCAAATCTCACCCATGTATTTCATTTAAAGAAACAATTTGTGTTTGTGGTGTGCTGTGTGGTATTTGCATAACCCATTTCCTATGGCAAGTAAAATCGTTCCAGATACAGAAGTTTTCTTAATAGATTTTTCTGAAATATATTATGGTGTGGCATCGTTTAATGGCCATTATTTACCTTGTCCCAACGATGATTTTCAATCAAAGCACAACACACTTTGCATTTACATGTACAAAAAGAATATATTCCAACCACTGGCCATCGTTGGCCTAACAACTTTTAGTTAATGTACTCGCGATATGGATGCATGTATTTCAAAACCACCAATTTTTGTGTGTGTATCTGCCAGTTGCTCATAAATCAGTTGGACATCACAGATGGCACTGAGGTAGTGGAATGAGCAATCCTATATTGCCAATGCTTACCATTCCAAAACTGTCTACCTTGTACAGTGTATTTCTCTTACTGATAGATAACATTGCCTTGGCTCGTCAATTTCGAATTGCTTTTCCTTAATTCTTACGTGAACGAGGTCAAAAGCCTGTCTAATCCCAGGTGACGTCACTCTACAACAACTTTTCGCGTCTGTTTCCAGCAACAGGCCACGCCCATTGTTGTCTTTCGGATTAGTGGCCATCGCGAGCTTAAGTTGTGAATGGCATGCCATTACCGTTATTAAAAGCTTAAAATGAACCGCACAGCAGGAATGAGCGTTTAAAAGTTTTCGCAAAGCCAAAGGGTAAATACGGGCGGTTGAGCAACGTCAAAGAAACACGCGTAAAAGCATATATTTGCGTCCTGGTTCACTTCCTGCCGCAATTCGGCCATATTATTCCCGATTTTTGAACGTGCAAAGCACAGAATGACAACGCTGGTTAGTTCACATTACGTCGAAGTTTGGAATGTGATAACCATCATACCATAAAGTATGTACAAGTATTAAAGATGCAAACGATGCAATAGAAGAGTATCATGATGCAGGTGAGGTCAAATAAACGCAGTTTTCAGAGCAATTGATCTGCTACAGAATAGACAATCTCTCCATCAGACTTCTTTCCAAACAAAAAAAAAGTACGAATTCAATTTCTGTTATGAAATTAATTAGCCGGGGCCTAGAACTGCGTCGTTTGGCCACCGATAGCCGATGCGTCGTCTGGAATGCACAGTTTTGACGCGTCAGCCGTCACGTGGTTGGCGCTGGGCCAATGGCGGGTGAGGGGGCGTGGCCAGCTGAACGGAGCGCTTTTCGGCCTCTTCACTCACTTGTTGTTTCCATTCTGATGCGGGCTGGTCGCGTTTGAAGTTCGCCGTCGCTCTTGTTCTGTGCCCGGGCCACAACTTTCGATCCCTGGAATAAACGCGCGAAGTGCGCCGCAGAGGTCATGGGTCAGCCGGCCTTCGTCTGCCGCTGAAAATCCCCAGTGAAAATCCCCTGGCCATGGCGTCGTCGCTGTGGCGTCGCAGCCAGCATAACCCGAGCCATTAACGCACTCAGGCACAGCCGGAAACTCCACGATGGATTTCGGCACCTGGATTGTCGCCCTGGCGCTGCACCTGGGCCTCCTGGCCGGCACGGCATGGACAGCCTCCAGCTGGATGTAAGTCCAAATTCTGAATTTTGATTTTTTAGAACGCCCTTGCTCCGTTGCGAATTGGGCTCTGGTGTGAGCAATGTCTGCAAGTTGGGACATGATATGAGCATTGTCCGTGAGGTGGGCACAATTCTGCATAGCAAGTTGTACTCTTTATAGATGATTGATCATTGTATGTTGGGCCATTCGTGGCAAAGTGAAAGCGTGGGAAAGATTCACATCCAGAAAGGTGGTTTGGACGTCTGTTTTATTTTACCAAAATTTGGACAAAACCATGCACGAATAGTTTGTGAGGTCACACTGTAGCAGTTTTTTTAAGGAAATGAAAATGCAAACATGGTCACAAAAATGTGGCAAACTACTGTGAATTTGGGGTAAATTTCAACCCCTATTCCTACTATCAGTACCAGTATACTGATGGTAGGGTACTGAGTTGAATCGAATGGACGCATGCTCTTTTTGACGTTTAAATGCGTTTCACAAATCAAGTTGAAATTATTCCTCAAAGTCGTAAAGTACGGCTGGTAGAGTATATAATGTAGGTTAGCTTCATTTGCAACTGCTTTTTTAAGTATTACGCATTGTCCGTACAGTTTACAAATTGATTTTTAATTTCTCTTTGTAAACGGTCAATAATTCAGCAGTGCGTGTAACTTAATTGTTATTTTATTTATTTTTTCAAACAAAGAAATTGTTATGGTGGATCTTCCGACTAGGTTGACCTTGTCAATAAACTGCGGCCAAAAAATCCACAATATCCAACTTTCGAATAGCGAATCACTAATTACAGCGTATAGCCTGCATGCAGTTCGAAACTTGTTAATGAAACGATCTTGAAAGGCAATCCCAGGGTTGATAAAGATGTCAATCGATGTTTTCGCTTCAATCACAAACCTGTAACATTAACATTTTCACAATCAGACACGATACAAAAACGCACGTGAAGAAGGGTGGTCTGCATTTCTTATTTCAGTGGGGTAAATGCACATGCACGTGAATGTATATATTGCTTATTGTTTTCAAGGTTAATTTATTACATCAATAAGCTGATGTCAAAGGAAAGGACAAATCTGAAAACAAAGTTTTCACGTTTAAAATTGTATTTCGATTTTTCACGGTCGAGTGGACCCAGACTGCGCGGCATACATGCAGACTCTTTGATGGAGGTTTAGCATGTCTCTGTTTGGAACATTTTAAATTGGTCTTGTTGGGGCACAGGGTACATGACCTCTGCGACTCCACTGAAAAGCCAAGGGTTTTGGGAAGACAAATGATTTTAGAATTAAGTCATAACCAGTATGATCTGGCTCATTGCGATTTGCCGTTTTAACGTCAGTTGTGCACAGTACCCATGCATGTACTTTTCGTTTGCATTCGGATAACGTTAAATGCATGTACCTGTAATTAGTTGGCACTTGCGGTCTAATTTATCATGGTTTGGATTACAGGTTGTGGTTCACCCTGAACCATTTCAGATAATTTCAATGCAAAGTTATGTAAATTCAAATGCGTATTACCCCACAGTCAGCATCGGGAATGCCATGTGGTGCCATTATGCACATGATGTAATATGTTAATCAATCTTTCATTGTTTCATTACTTTTAATCTTGAAAACAAGAGCAAATGCTTTGTTAGTATCGTGCCAATTGAAGCTTACATTGTATGGGCTTTCACTTCTACTCAATTAGTCTTTGTGCAGTTTTTTGGAGCTCAGAAGGATTGAGATAATCCTGCGTTTGCGCGACCTCTTGATTCCGAAAAAAATCAAGTTTTTATTCATTTTTTTGATTTAAATATCAGGCAAGTTTTGTTTCAGTGCGCGAAAAAACACCCAAATTCAAGAACAAGCGTGTTGAATAAGGGGGGAACCGCGTTCGAACAAGGCGCGATACCATCTACAGGCGTATTTATATTAGTTCCAATAAATTTGCTTAACCCATATATGTTAGCATTGTGTTCGATTTGCATACCCGTATTACCTGTTCCGAAGCTAAGCTTGACTGGGAAAATGAAATCTTCGATGGGAATCTATAAGCTGAGGTGCCAATCTGGAGGTGCTGATCGGTGATAGGGAAAGGAGACACAAGATTTACAGTATGCAGGGTTTCTTACTCCATAAATATTAAATTATTCGCGAATTACGAGGAATATGACAGAAAAGAATTCCGAACTGATTGAAATTGTTCAACATCCACCGCTGCTAGAAACCCTTCCTTGCAATTGTTTTGATACGCAAATCAAATCATCCTTTATGTGTAAGTTCAATAAGGAAAGAATCAATATTTAAATGGTCAGTTAAGAAAAACTAATTCTGATGTTTCCTATATGACAGGGTCTGGAGTGTGAGGGATACTGAGCTCGCTACTAAAAAGTGATAAAATTTTGTTTAGCCGACAGAGGACGATTATTTACTGACTTGCCTTATGTGTATTTGAGATTTGGCTATTCATCAAAAATGCTATTATGTTATGCATTTGTTAAACTTAGTGTTAAACGTATGGAAAATAATTGAAAGGAACTGTTGGAAAATACCAAAATGGGTCTTAATATGGCGTGCTTCTGTATACGCAAGTTACAGAAATGTTTTGATTTTTGTTTTAAAACAATGGAAAATTCATATACAGTACATGTACATGATGTAAGCTCGCCTTCTCCGTCAAGAAAAGAAAAGAAGGCCATCTGGTTGATGCTTCTGTGCTAAAATTGATGACTGAATGGTGTTAAACTTGAAATATTAATCTGGCATTAGAAGCAATCAAACTGCATGCAAAACGCCATCTTGGGACTCAAACCGCCAATAATTGGCTACAGCCAAGCACGGCTTTAATGAGCGAAAAAGTTTTGTTCTCTCCTAATTATAATCTGCAAGAAATATCAGAAAAATATTTAACGAGTTGTCATTCCGATTGATTGAGTGGAATATAATCTGTTTTCGCCGTTTTTTACGTCTTAGCATTTAATGTTAGATAAAAGTCAAATTATTTTGGGTCGTACAGGTGCGGATATTTTCCGTTCATAAATTGGTTTTAATTGCCAATCAAGATATTGTTTGCTAGGTTGGCCTAATTACGGATTTATGCGAGTGAACAATTTGCTTTCAAAACTTTTGATTTTAGTTTTATTTTTCTTCGTTTCGCATCTGTGAATTCACTGGTTAACCTCTTTTAGTCGTAAATGAAAAATGGTTAGTGGAATAATCTTTGCTTTTCCTTCTTGACGTTTCTATAAATTAAGAGAGCGTTATTTGCATATTTGTATGTGAAAATCAAATTGCGGCTTTTTATTGCAATCATCCATCACTTTTAAGATAACGTACATGTACACCGATGTATGTTGGATAAGATACATTGCATGAAATCAACCATGCGATACAAACTTTTCTTTTCGTAAATTGAGCTGTTAATTACGCTGGTATATTTATTTGCTCGTAAAATTGTGTTGACAGTTAACAAAGTACAGTATAATGTACATTACATACCACTATGAACTTGAACGGGTTTAAATGTAGAAATAGCTGCATTCAACATAATGTACACCAGAACCAACAGACCTACGAAGAGGTCCATGCTGGTAAAAAGGTCCATGACTCCAAATTAGGTTAAAAACCAAAAATGCCCAAGATGACGCCAGTGATGCTTCTCCATGGGGACCTCTTGTTCATATAAGCTTAGCAAGTCACCTAGTTGATCCACTGTAGGAATACGTCTACCTGCATGTGCTGACATTGTATTTAAAAGTACTTTTAAGCTACTACAGTTGTATTATATACAGCTTCTATGCAATATTATTCAATTCTGATGGTTTTTTGACTTAAAACATTAAATACTTACAAGATATTTGATGATGAATCCTGGGAACTTAAAATACTCGGTATGCTCTACGTAGACGGCGCAGTGTAATTAAGCACCCTTAACCTGACATACAGGGTGTGGACAAAACAACTAAAACACTAACAGATCGAGGTGCAGAATTTACATTGGCAGCATGGTTTGAAGAGCATGGAGGTTCAAATCACTATCCACCATGAGCATCAGATTTGCAAAACATTACTGATTCCTGTCTCCAATGTCCCCAAAGCAACTCTTACAATGTTCTAACTATTCAACGCCTTTAAGAGCTAGTTAGTCCATTCCAAGAAGGTGATGTTTTTGAAGGATTTAAAAGTTAGGAATGGACCAACTCCGTAATACATTACCTGTGCGTCCACCCCCTTGCAGTCGTTCAGAGCATACATGTACGTGCACTAGTAGTATACTGTATTTGTAAGAAAATTTACAGTGCATGAATTGTTAACTGCATATACTGATGAAGCAGCGCACTAAATGGTCAAAAACCAACCTTTATTGACGGACTTCCTATAAGGTAAACCCCAAACCGAATTTCTGGAAACCAGCAACAGTCAACCAGTGAATGTTGCGGTTGGACAGCCCACGTCCATCAAATGTCGTTCCCCACCAGGGAAGGTAACCCTGCAAATGCACTGGGAAGAAGATGATGGTTTTTTCAGGTTAAACGCTTTTCGGTGGCAATGGCTTCCCAGACAGAGCTATCCACTTTGACGCGTGATTGCGCCCCCTGTTATCGGCGCCTCCATCGGTCGAGTCCGGCCAAAGTGCTGTCCCGTTTAGCCCGACACCCACTGGGAAACAAGAGGCTGGTCAACTAATGAGAACACGCGAGAGGGGAAATCCCCCGACGATCCACTATCATGCGCGTAACGGGCGTCATCTTTCCCCCCCTGTCATCTCGCCAATGTTCATCATTAATTCTGGGTCCAATTTTGCATTCCGCTCTTAAGAATGTGACAGTGAGAAATGGATCCCAGCTAGGAAATCTTGGCACTTCGGACACTTTGGAACGACGCTCAAGATGGCCGCCATCTTTTTGGCAGAGGGGACGGTCTAGCTGGGCTTTTTGGTTCAATGTCGTACCTGTTGCTCCGTAACCTCTGTTATTCCGTGACGCAATATAAGAGGTTCGGTTTTCCAAAAATACATGTATCATCGAAAACTTGAGCACGCCATCAACATGTACACTGTACGTGTATGATGGTGTTGTAAGTTTGGAAGAACAGCGGCGCCATAAGGCTGTTCGAAAGTGCGTTGTGACTTTGGGGACACCCTGCACAAAATTTCGAAACCCAATTTCTCCTTTCCTGGTCGACATATTAAAATAATGTTTTGTAAACATTAAGGGGGACTCGCGTTTTTGGGATGGGACTATTGAAAAATTATGGAAATACATTTGCTATTAATAAAAACGATAACTATACTTGACCTTTTTATTTCGCTTTATGGGCGATAGATGGCAGCACCTGCCGTCTGAATGGGAATACGGGAGATTTACAGTTGTGGGCAAAATAAAGAACATCTCGAAAACTTCTAAAAACGAAATTTCTTTTTATTTTATATAGTCCAGGAACTTACTATCAATACAAACTTTGAATTGAAACATTGAGTTTCATTTGAAATTATGATATCTGTCCAAAATTAGGTTCGAAAAAATCACTTTCGAGCAGCCATAAGGGCCGTTACCATAGCCCCATCCACTAGTCAAACCATTAGCACGCACTTTTGCAGGTTTTGACCTTCAACACAAGGCGAAGAAATAACCCGGTATAATTTGGAGTTAGTTTTCCACAATTGAGAAATTCAGCTCCCATGTGCCATATGCTGCCGAAATGATGGAAAGGGTGTTGCACTCTTATTACTCCGTATTATGTCTCGGGCTCCTGCCATAGCAATTTATTAAAGTAGCACTCGAGTCTGAGAGTGGCGTTAAGTACCGATTTCGTCCAACAGGTGCTTATTACGCGCTACTTAAGCAGCGTGCTCGGAATACAGTCCGAGGCACCTCGGAGCTGACGTGTTAATACAAAACAACTTAAACGAGTGACGTGTCCCGAGTGTGGCTTTCGAGCATTCGCGGAATTTTTCAGAAATCAACCCCCTAATTGCAGTTGGCCTATACCAGCCACCAGTTGCTAATTTGACTGCAATGTCATCCAGTCCTAGGACGACTGGTGAGGAGCACATGTCCCCCAAAAATGTGGCACTAAAGACTGCGTTGCCCTCGCTTCACCTCCGTCACCTGGACCTGGACCTCGAGGCTTGACCAAAGGCGCTAAGAGGCCGTTTCAAAGGCGCTCATTAAAAGCTCCCGAATATTAAAACGTAATTGAAGGTTACCTGTCTCTCAAGTGGTGCCCCGAAAAGGCACCCATCAAAAAAACGGAATGTCAAGATGGCGGCTTTTTAATACCCCAGTGCAGGCCTGCAATTTAGCTTTTTATTGTATCGAGGAGGTAATAATTCCTGGCCAGATTCTGAATAACTCCCCCTTTTTCTCATCCCTTCGCCATTATTTATCAGCACGTCTGAACCCTCCGACTACTGTAATTTTCGAGACCGCGCTTGACCCCCTCCCCCCTTACCGTCACATTTTCCAACACACCCAAGCGTCGAGGAATCACCCCCCCCCCCCCCAACCCTTATAAATGTGAAAAAATGATATTAAATGACGTTGGAACAAATGGGATGGACGCCAGTGAATTGGAATGCAACTTCGAGGCTGTCACTTGGCGAACGAGCCTTCATGACCTAGAAATACCTGCAATAAATGTATGGTTTTTGAAAGCAATTAGCCGAATTTGGGACATTGAGACGCATGCGTATAGGGAACACTCAAGTATTACTTAATCGTGATTTTCAGAACCGCCCTGAACCATAGTTCTTGCATTCGTCTTAATTTTCATCCTCTCGCAATGATGGCATCATCGCTGACCAAACAGTTTACATGTAAGCAGTTTGGGGTCTGAAACGTTGCTTCAGCTCAATTCAGAGACCTACAGTAATTGTATTCAAGTAATGATTTCTAACCAATTGAAATGATGGCGAGTGAAGCTGTAAACTTTGATGTGCACAACTAGCTGTTTCATCTACATCGATATTTGTCTGCTGTGAAAGAACGACACTTGTCATTGCTTGCTGTTCTGAGATTCAGAATGATCATTTTTTATTTTTGTTTGTTGAATCTAACATAGCCTTGCCTAAACTAACCTAATAATGCAGTTTCTCATTTAACTGCCCCTAACCACCAGGCAATCACTGCCAGCATACAATCCGTTAGGGGAAACTCACTTTATCATGCAAGGAATGTGATGCTGGAGCAGGGACATCGTCAAAGTACACATCTTATTTCTTATCTATAAGTAATTATTTTCTTGCTGACAATTAATGTAATGAAGTTTACCTTTATTTGGATAAAACGGAATGCCTAATTAGAGTATGATTATCAAAACTCACTAATGTGACTGGTCATGTTAAACAGTTAATTCCATCAATTCCTTTGATCACAGTCAGA